>JAIKVB010000458.1:0-25760 GCA_024679045.1 Phytophthora brassicae | reverse complement strand
CGACGGACTCTCCAAATCCATCAACAAGAGCCACCAAGCGCTCAATACGTGCCACGATCTCGTCGAAAAGTACCGTCGACTTGTCCGATGCTCTACCGATGACTTTGATAAGGAGGCTACGCAACAACACCAAAGCGAGCTTGCTGCACTTCGACGCCAGACCATCACTTCGTACACCCGTTGCGTGGTTCTATCACGACAAAAGCGACAGAAGCGGATTGTGTGCCAAGCTCTCCAAGAAGTAGGAGACTTCCATCTTGCTTGTGGAGACACGAAAGCTGCTGTGAAAAGTTGGCTCGAGACACTTGACAACGCCTTCAGTGTGCTTCATGTCAGCTCATCGTGGTGGGAAGTTCTTACTCCATCCCCTGACCAGTTTCTAGAGAGTTCCAGTGGCCACAACCATCATGATCAAATTGCTGGCGACGAGTTGTGGATTGGTGTTCAATGCTGCAGCGCACTGTCGAAGCTCCTGTTGCATTCGTCCGAAGTGAACTTGCACAAAGCGGTTGACTTCGCGCTGATGGCAGCCACGGTATTCACTCGATTCTACGCTTGCTCAATGCCTCACCCGACGAAATGTTTCTTGTATGGATCGTATCAAATGCTTGGGCAACTTTGGCCAGGACGGAAGCTGTTAGGAGATCAAGAGCGAGTATTCCCATTCTCCTTTGGAGTCATGCTTGTACTGGTTCCTGAGGTGTTGCTCCAATATGATCATCAGTACGCCGTCACTGCGATGCCTGTCATTACTGGATACGAATTTGTAGCGCAGTTCTGCCTTCAGGACTCAAACCACGTTGCTAACGCTCGCAGATTACGAGTAGAGGCACTTATTCAATGTGGACGTTTCCATGAAGCTTTTCAAGTCATCACGAGTTTGCTCCGAGGTGGAGCAACTCCTCACACCACCAGCGGTGTACCGGAGTTGGAAACGGTGGGTTTCCATGATGACAAGTCCATTCTGGACGAGAGGAACCACACGGTCTTGAACTGGTTGATGACGTTCAATGCAGAGCAAAATCAAGCTGAGCTGAAAAAGCACTACCCCGATGCGCTCGTAGGACATATCTTGATAGCGATTTTGCACGTTGTTGTCGCCTTGGCGAGCCACGAGAGCAGATACGATCGAGAAACAGCGATGGTTCGGCCTGCAGCTAAAAAGATCGCACAAGCCTTGCTAACACTCATGAAACCCAGTGAGACCGCGATTCCATCCGTGGAAGACGTTGTGGATGGAGAAGTCCACGGAGAAGCAGCCGCTGAGCACTCCACGTCGTGGGAAGAGCTTCAGCTTCATCGGCTACGCGCCGACATCCATCTCCAGTTAAGCTATCTCGCGTACTATGAAGGAGAATGGAGCACTTCCGAAGCCAGCAGCATGGATGCTATCGGTGAATACAAGATGATTCCTGTCGGTGATCAAACAGTGCACTTGGATCTGGATCAGCAGCTCAAATATTCGCTTGTGTTCTCTCAAGGAACTTTTCTGGCGAGATGCAGAGCACTCATTGTCGCCTGTTACCTTGCACAAATGCGTTATCGTGCTGCACTTGAGGCAGCCGAAGCTGCGATTCAGGAGGCGAAGATTGCTGGTGAAGTGCACCTGCTACAGCATCTCGAGTTGCAGAGATTGCAGGCTACTGTGTTCCTCGGCGAGCGCGAAAATGCTGAGCTTCAACTCTTCGTTTTGCGAGAAGATGGTCTCACGCTACACACTTCAGCCTCCCTCAGCTATGTTCGCACACTGCAAACGATAAGTTCATTGCTTCGATCGAAAGCACTTTTAACATCCCAGCAGTCGACGCTAATGGCAGTTTGTGATCGTTTAAGTGAAGCTGAGCAAGTACTGGATAAATTACTGGAACGTGATGGCTGGATGGGTCTCAATCACCACGAAAACTCCGATCAGCAAAAACTCGCAAAGCGTCTAAGCCTCTATCGACCAGCCATTTCAGACTTTGTCCAGGTTCATGCTGACTTGGCGCAAGTGCTTCTCGAATGCCCTATAAATCTCGACAGCGAGAACGTTCTGTCTCGCCAGAAGCGAGCTCAGCGATCCATTGAAAGTGGTCTCCGTGCATTAGACCACACCACCAAGCGAATGCCTGCAACCAAAGCACGCCTTCTGTTGTTGAAGGGTGTACTGCTCTCCAAGACGTGTTTGTACGCCAGCACAACTCTACTTGAACTGAATAATGAAGCGAATCCTTTGCTAGAAGGCGATGAGCAGCGATTGAAGCAGCGAGTTGAAGAATGCGCCGAGAGTTTTATCGGCTGCATCAAGTCATCGATTAAAGGCGGATACGATCGTCACTTGGTCCGCGTAGCATTGATTGAGCTGGTTAATCTCTTCGGACAGAAGCTGATTCCACGGAGTGAAGACGCCCACGTCCAAGCAGCATTTCACTATCTGAACGTGGCGCTTGACGTCCAGAATCACGACCAAGTCATCGATTAAAGGCGGATACGATCGTCACTTGGTCCGCGTAGCATTGATTGAGCTGGTTCATCTCTTCGGACAGAAGCTGATTCCAGGGAGTGAAGACGCTCACGTCCAAGCAGCATTTCACTATCTGAACGTGGCGCTTGACGTCCAGAATCATGAGTTTGTGCTCTTTGACACGCTTGAGCTTCAGAATGGCTCGGTCACATCTGCTGAGAAGCTGCCGAGTTCGATTTGTGCTTCGATTAACGCACTGACAGACGTACAAGACGATGTCTCGAGTCCATCGTCAACAAACAACAAGCCTCCTGATGCAACCGCAATCGTGAACTTCTTTGTACGTCTGCTGCGCTTGCAGCATCTTCTTCCAGTCGGCACCGCAGCGATTCAGGAAACCTGTGCTCTTCTTCACTCGTTCTTGATTCAGAATCACTCGACATATTCTCGTGTTGCCTGCTTGATGGAGTTGCCTTCCGTTCCAACCACCGACCCGGAGATCCGTGCTGGTATGGTTTGTGCTCTGTGGGGACAAGACCTCGCTCCTGCAATTCCTCCTGCTGTTGGAAAAGCTACACACAACGGCCACGTTACTTTCTACTTCACGCTTGGTACGACCACAGTTTCCATCCCTGAAAACTCATCTGCTGCTGATAACTCTGCTGCAATTGCCCGAATGGAGAAATTCGCATCTTTGCCCTTGCTCAGTAAACGTAGCCATCTTGATCGACATTCCGTACAGCGCTTGAAAATGGCATTTAGCAAATTGCGAACTCAGATGGAAGAAGAAGACTTGTTTCTGAATGACCGTGCTGCCTTCTCCAAAACGTTCCAGTCCGCGCTTTACGGCGTACAGCAGCTCTTTCGCTTACCCAATAGCGCTGAGCATCGCCCGTACTCTCGAGTAAATATAATCCAAGACAGACAAGGGGGAGCACCCAAAGATGTCGAGAACTTATACGATGCCTTTGGAAACACGATCTCGATCGAGTGCACTCTGGACACGGTTCGGCGCTTGGAAGACCTGTTTTCCATCAACAAAGGAGCGAATGTGAACGATAACGACCTCTGCCACTTTCTAAGAGACCTCCTGGATTAGCACAACAAATATTAAACGCAGACACCACTTCAATGATCCTTACAACGACAAACAAATGTTTATGAGAGCTGCATACATTCAATAGCGAATTTATTCTCACCTGTTACTGCTCACTCATCCGTGTCCATTGCTGGGGTAGTCTTCTTGTGATAAAACTCGTTAAAATCGAAGCGGGACAAAAGGAACGATAAACTTTGCGAGCCACTATGCAACATCACAAAGTCGCAATTAGTTAGCTTGAGTCTCATAGTAGGCAAAAAACCAAATATTCTCGTACCGCGTTGAGTTCTGCTTGACGATATCGAGGAGCTCTCGAATTTGGCTGCTGAAATCCTCGGATATTTCTTCAATCTGACGCAAGATCTTCGAGTTGGTGCCGAAAGCTCCTCGCTCTGCTCGCAGACCATACTCTTCGTCCTCAGGAATCCCCCATGATCCCTATTCATAAAGGCTATCATCAGTAAACTGATTCCAATTTTCTTCTTCACCAGCCAAGGATAACGTACATCTAATTTTTTGCGTTCAATTAACTGCTGATGACGCTCTTCCACAACCCTTTCGTGCATCGCAGTTGTGTACAAGTTTTCCTGCGCCTTGCAAAACCTAATTATCGTCGCAGAGATGAGCTTCAGCTGCTTGAGAAGCTCTCTGGACTCGTTCGTCATGAAACCCTACAGGAAAAGTGACACATACAGTAAGACGCATCAATTCCTACATCCATGGGTGAAAACAGACGCCCTCTCTTACATTCTTCTTAATCGAGGCAATATAAGCTGCATGGCTTTCAATAAGACCGTCCAGGTCTTTAGCAGCGTGCAAATCCTTTACCAGTTTATGCCACGCAGTTTCTAGAACCTATGGAAATGAACCTGAATAAGTAGAGGACGTGCGGGCAAAGTTGACTGTGACATAGTACCGTACCTCAAACATCACGTAGTTGAGAAGGTTGGCGCTAAAGTGGATCATCTCGGATCGCACGATTTGACTCTTGTGCAATACGTGCCGAACACCAGGCACGCGTCCCTATAGTTTGTTGCAGGTAATACAGGATGGAGTTAGAAAACGTTCGTGACTTAGACAAGAAAATGAAAGTTTACTTGAACTTCGTGCCCAAGATTCATGTCTTTTGCCCACGACGCAGACAGCGAGTGCTCTACGCGCTTGAGTCGCCACAAAAGATCAAAAATTTGCTGATACTGAAGAATCGATGAAGCAGGAATGACACTGTTCAATGGCGCTTGCAAGTTGTAGTAAAGCATGAAGATATCCCATCCAGTGTCGGCTGTACATCACAATGAAGTAACGTTATATCAGTAAGACCACACTTTTGGCTGCACAATTGATTTTTTACATACCCGATGATGGCCGAAGAAGCTCAACGTCTAGACGCCCCAAGATGTCTGTCGACTAATCACCGACAGCAATATTATCAGCGTAAGAACAACTATAACAGCTAAGACAGTTGTCAAGTTAAGATACTGACCTCAAACTTCGCATTGGAGGCATTCAGTGCCGTATCCAGCACACTTGTAAGCGTATGACGGTAGACTTGAGATCCCCGTTTAGACAACTCAGGACCCAAAAGATCCATCAGATACTGAATAAAGTCTCCCTGAACAGCATACACGCAAAATATTGTTAAGCCCGGGGATCCATAACAGTACTGCTTCCTCACTCCATACCTGTCCAAGCAATAAATAGCGCTTTAACGCTTGGCAGTGGTCCAACAACCGATATTTCTCCATCAGTGTTCGGATCAAATACTGATTTGTAGAGTTCGACACATTCTCAATTATTGTTTCGAGACGCTTCAGCTCAGCGAAATTGGCTCCATCGTCTTGGGTCTCCATTCCAAGTACTGAAGTTTCTTGCGCAGCGTCCATGACCCACTAGATCCGGATGTATGGATTAGAAGCAGCGTTACTACAATATCAAACACAATTGCACTTACATCAGCATGTCCGCAGCACTGGCGGATGAAGTTGATACTCTTTCCAATAAGTAAAATCTTTTTCGCCAGCTCACTATTATCACGAAGTCATAATATAATACAATGGATTAGATAGTAATTCAAATGGTAAAGATCGATAAGCTTACATTGATATGAACGCCGGGAGCATCTTCAAGTTCAGGGTATATTTCTTGGCCCAAAATTGATCTTCACTTACTGTTGGATCTGCCACAACGAAAAACTCACCCTATCGTATTGTCAACACATTTTGGTTAGTCAGATTAAGGTAGATGCAAGCGGTAAAAGGACGAGATCATGCATTCTCACATGGACATCTCCTAGCTCGCCTTCAAACACCCAACGCTTGATCATATGAATAATTGGAACTGCAATACGGCTTAAAACCTGCTGAACGGACTGTGATACGTCTGGATCACCGTGTAAGACATGTGAATGGATGCCAGATGCAAGGGCACCTCCACGCAGTCCTTCAACACTAAGAAATCAAATTAATGACACTATCGTGCAAATAAATCTCAACTGCTAGATGCACTGTACCTGTCGATGAGACGGGCCATCAATCTCATTTTATCAAGAGGATCCTGTGTCCACACGATGAGGTTCCGCAACGTTAAAGTACTAGTCGCTCGTTCATGTGGCTGTCTGATTTCAGCATCTTCGTCGATCTGAGCAGCAAGGACAGCAATCAAGCGGAAATAATCTGCGAGAACAGTCCTAAGCACATGGCAAAAACTCTGTCCCACCTACCAAAACCAATACCCAAACCATAGATGGTACATGTAAGTTGCTGGTTTTTTCATCACACAGGGAAAGACTCTGCAACAGCAAAGGTAGGACACCAACCAGGCCAAGCGATAGCTCATCACGATGCTGCTTGATATACTCCGACACTTTGCGGTACAGCCACCCCAGATCGCACAGCATGTGAATCAGCTCGCGCATAGCTGTTCAATTTTATAACCACATCAGTCAGTATCACCTCAGATGGGGCGTACTAAAGTGAATTCATCCACTTACGCGTCGGAACACCAACGCTCCTCGTGATCTGGAATCGATCAGCTGCATCATCAAAGTACAGGTAGCGCGACTCGATGGCTTGTAAGGCATACAGGACGTCTCTCAGCAGCACTTCCTCCGGTACGTCGAAAGACGAACGTCCGCCGTTAGAAGTACCTCGAGCCACCGTGGAATGCGTACGAGGACTGCTCACTTTCCTTCTGCTCGTCTTCTGAACCGGTGCAATACCGACAGCGACTTTAAACGATTCCTCCAAAGCATCCAAAGAAAGACGAACGTCCGCCGTTAGAAGTACCTCGAGCCACCGTGGAATGCGTACGAGGACTGCTCTCTTTCCTTCTGCTCGTCTTCTGAACCGGCGCAATACCGACAGCGACTTTAAACGATTCCTCCAAAGCATCCAAGTTTGTTTGTCGGTGTTGCACGACAGGCGGGGGTTCATGTACTCCAAAAGCTGGTGGTATCGACTCTGATCGCTGGTGTGCCACGACTTCTTCCGATACTGAGCTCTCAAAACCATCTCCATAGCTGTCCACACTCATAGCAGACTCCATATCATAAACCTCATCAGGCAGCGGAGTCTCCATCAGTCCGTACAGCAGCACCAGCGCCTCCCTACGAGCACAAAGTCGCTGTTTAATTAACAGTAAAACACATCTAAGCATAACTTAAACAGTATCTTCGTACGTTTTCTTGTCCAGGTTCTTAAACTTGACAAAGCGTGAGTACACTTCATTGAGGCGTGTGGTCGTCTGCGAGTCCGTCGGCATTTTGCGCTTGATCTTCTCCAGCACAGAGAACTATCAGAGCCGCGCAGCAGTAAGTCAGTACTAAGAACAAATCCAAATAACAAGAAGCTGCACGCACGGAATCGATCAGAGCAGCTGAAGAAACGGCGTCGCGTAGGCGAAGGACCGTGCGGCGCGTCGTGATCGGCGACGGCGCGCCGTGTACTTTAGCCAGTAGTTTATCCACTAGTGCGTTAATGTCTCTGGGACTGCGGCCAGTGCGTCGCGTGCTCAGAGCCACAGAAGACGCGGAAGTGGCTGTGTGTAGCTGGTTGCTGTCACTGCTGGAAGGAACACTGGAGCCGCGGGAGCGTGAGATGGTTGTCGGGTCGCTGGAGATGGCGGAGCTTTGTCTATTACTACCAACGGAGCTGCTGTGTGCGCGTGGAGGAGGCCCGAGCCGCTCTGCGCGGCGCTTCAAGCGCGCGGCCTGCCGGTCCGCGTCCATGGTGGCGGATATGATGAATGAAGTTATGCGCGCTTAGGGATTGGCCAAAACTATCTTTGCTATGATAGGTCGAAAGGAGATAACTCAGTACCGAATTACCTATGTTATGCCATACACCAAAGTCAAATCATAGGGTTGTACGTTGTTGCTTCCCGCAAGTGCTTTTATTGGCTAAATTAGCACTGTACAGTTTTCCCCGGCAAAGACAGAAAGGTGGGACCAATAAAGTCTGCGAGGTTACAATGTTCGAACGGGCTACAAATCTGATTCAAAAGTACTGAATTACTGACTATTTTTTACTAGCATAAAATGTGGCGCATTGCCATTGTTTCTGTTGGCCGAGGAATGATGCCCGAGTGGATCTAGCAGTTTTGAATAACTTCTGGCGTGACTTCTCTCCAAGCCTGAGCTGCCCAGTTAAGCGCAGTGAAGATGGAGACCTTGTGATCAAGAGTAAACCGCAGATATTCCTTGGACGATATGTACTTGGCCTTCGGCAGCGATGGTATGATGAATTTATGATGAATGAAGGGCGACAACACCCACGCAGGTCGTCACTATAATATATAAAGTCATTGTGAGCTTTTCATTTACCACCAATGTATAAAATAGTAATTCCGCGGGGCGACATGTTCCCTTGACAGTTAACTTATTTCAGTAGATTTCGAGTTTTTGCACGGACAGGCCAGAGCAAATCCTGCGCACATCCGAACTCGTTGTGCGAGGTACATAGCCCGATGCAGTTATGTCTTTGCCGGGGAAAACTGTATGCGATAACATAGGGTATGTGATAACATAAATAATTCGGTAGCGGTAATTGGCAGATTCCAGACTCATACCAGCTTAGAATTTTAAGACGAATTCAACTGTGGGTTCCGATTGGCTTAAATCGGATATGTTAGGCACACCTCTTTATTTTGTATGAAAAAAAGGATTGAAGTGTGCATTGGGTGAGCCTACATCAACGCCAATTACGGTAGTCAGATGTCGTACATCCTCCTTGATTAGCAAGGTAGGGCAGCCGACTTGCTGTTGGCGATGAGTTAGGACCTATTCAGGGAATCGTAAAGTAAAAGCAAACGTGTATTAGTTCTCCTGTGTTGTCTGCAAGGAAGACCCACGACTGAGCTTCAAATGTAGAGGCGTAGGCTCCACGCTGGTACGCCCTCATGAAAGACACCACATCATTTCTTAACACCCCACCCACGTTTCCGATCATTCACTGTGACACTCCGTCGCTAAGGACTTAAGAAGTCCCACTCGTCGGTCCTGCCATCGCGTTTGTCGCCTCGCCTTCTGGACAGAACTTCTTCCTGATTTCCGAGCGTGTCTCCCCCCCTCGTGCAAGTCAGGTTCCAACTAGAGTCATCTTTCGGGAAGCCCATCTCTCGATAAACAGCGGTATCCTGAAATGTATCTTACGCTTGGTAGTATTGCGAACTGTAGTCATCGTCGTCTTGCCTTCTGCCACGTCGCCCGTGTTCCGTGGTACGTGACATTATCCCCGATCAAGTCCTTGGCGTCCTCGGCAAGCTGGATATATTTATCGCACGCAGGACTCGAATTCGTTGTTGATCAACCTCGCTAAACTCGCTGGGCGACGTGTCTTCACGCGTCGTTTGGTCTTCGTGGTTGTTCGCGTCAGCATCCACTAGACATTCTTCAAACTCTTCCGTAAAAGGATTCTGGAGGCGTTCCAGACTAGCGGCCCCCACTGACTCCGTAAGTTAGAATTTGACTGCTCACAGGTCTAAATAACTTGAATGACTACGACTGGGGCAATTTGCTGCAAATTGAGATCGCCGTCATTCACACGCCAGACATGAGTCATCAGACCAGCTCCTAGCACACACAGGTTAAAGTACGGGACCCACAACGTCCAATTCAGCACAAAGTTGACCACATTTATCGCAACCAAAGTTAATCCTACTCCTCGAAGTTCAAAGAGAGCTTCAGCAGATCACAGGACATGAGTGCATCATTAGCGAGAGGACTAATATCATTATCCATCCAACACCCTGCATAACAACCCCCACACGCCGCCATAGTGCACCGATGTCCAGCAGTAACGCCCCACCGTACACAAAGTTCGGATTATTGAGTCTGACAGGACTCGGAGTAAGTAACATGGAAGGCAGTCCACCAGCTTCAAAGCTTCCGTCCGTAACGTCCGTAGTCGGAGTCTTTTTTCCGTAGTACTTGGAATAGCATATATCGCACTCCAAAGCGCGTAGGCGTTCGTCGGTCCCTTTAGTCGTCTAAGCTGTCGGTTTCGGAGGGCCTCTTGGTAACGCGATATGAACTCGCAGAACATACGAAACTTCATTGCGACCACCCTCCAAGCCTCCATAAAAAAGCCTACACCACGTCGCGCAGAGGGGTGGTTAGCATCGAAGTCAGTACACGCATATCCCGGCACATCCGAAAGCAGGGAGTAACTTTGGCCTTCCGAAGGATTCAAAGTTGAAGGCCCACATGCAGAGGCGGTCATCTTGGATTAGTAGCAGGGAAATGTGGAACTGCACGGTTCTAGGGTCGACATATTGCCCATGGCACCTTGGTCAGTTCTGGTACTTCTCGTCGAGGAATCTCCAATCTCTGCAGTTGACTGATCCACTTTCACTCTTTCAGGAGGGAGTACCCTCATAGACAATGTTAAACTGCCTCAATTCAAACGTAAATACAAGTTCTAGGGTCGACATATTGCCCATGGCACCTTGGTCAGTTCTGGTACTTCTCGTCGAGGAATCAGTTGACTGACCCACTTTCACTCTTTCAGGAGGGAGTACCCTCATAGACAATGTTAAACTCCCTCAATTCAAACGTAAATACAGATTAGAGTGCGCTATCGAATAGAGTGCCCTTTGAATAGAGCCCCCTCCAAAGACCGCTCACTAAAAGAATAGAGTGCGATTTAATAGAGTTCCCTTTGAAATGGCAATTCCAAAACATCCCAGATCTCTCTAAACACCAGTTCGCTAAGCTGTTGAATTACGCTGGAGATATATGGTGTTCGTTTTCATCTGAGCCATTCAAATGCGAGCTCACCGCAGCCGATGTTGGAGCTCGTGTATTCGTTCATGCGGCTCCAGCGATGACCCACGAGAGTGACATCACGAAGCATGATGTCTACGGCTCCAAGTTAAAGCGGCGTGGAAGTTGCGAGGATGGCTTCAACTCCTGCAGTGATGACGTATAAGCTATCGAGGCGGTGATGAAGAGGATGGATGGCATCGTGATTGAGGACGACTGAGGCAGCCATAAAAGAATGTTAGTTGCAGCTTGTAGGGAATTTGCATGAAAATAGAGAGACTTACCAATTTGCGCGTGGAGAACTAACGACTTCGATGGACTCGAACCTGCGACAACCCTGCTCCCCATTGGGCCCTCAATAAACTCAAGTGTCTTAACACTTGAGCTGTCAACACTTAAGGAAAAGACAACTTACGGTATGGTCACATTTTATAATAAAAAAATAGAGTGTTATCAAATAGAGAGATTATACCGCACTCTATAACAATAGTATGCCGCACTCTATTTCATATTTTACGTTAATTGTAAAGACCAAAACGGTTATTACTTAGTCCAGATCGCTCGGACTCGACAAACGAATGAATGAAAGTAGTCCATATTTCGCAAAACACACATTCCGTCGTCCCGCACCCTTTCTCCTCAAATTGGTTGAGTACTTTCGCAATCCTTCAAAATAATCGACAGTCCAATTCCCTCATTCACAAACTCTTCACTTCAGGAACAACACTCATTCGACAATCGGTTCTCGGGCCCCACTAAAGTCGACCACACATGACAAACGGGTTTACGGATGCCACCGCCAGAAAAGACGCGCTGCTCAAGCGCGTCGAAGACCTTTTGCATACAAGGGGCTCAGTCCCAGGCTGCAAAAGGTCCATGCGCACTAATAAGCTGGACGCTAACGCATCAAAGTACATCTTCGGCGCTGAAGAGATTCCTTTCTTCGGATGCTATATTGGAAAGCGTCGCCTTCGTGCGGATCCCGCAAGGTGAAGTCATTGTGGACTGGCCGGTTTCCAAGAACCGAAAAGACTCACGAAAGTGGCTGGCCTTGCCAACTACTTACACAAGTACAGCCAGAATTACGCTGAGATGGTCAGGCCACTATCCAATCTCCTTTAGAAGGATGATAGTTGGTGTTGGGACACCGAACATCAAGAAGCCTTTGAGGCTGTTACGGAAAGTCTCCTTCATGCGCCAATCCAGCCCTAGCCAGATCCTGAACGCCCGTTAAGTGTCGTCTGTGACGCCTCGGACTTTGCCATATGCAGTGTTTTATTGCAAGCTGACGCTTAGGGGCACGAACACGTTATTGCGTTTGAGTCTCGTCAGATTAAGGCTGCAGAGATGAACTATCCAGTTCATGACAATGAACTATCCAGTTCATGACAAAGAGCTACTTGCGATGAAGTATACTCTAGTCAAATTCAGGGTTCACCTGTTGGGCTCTAAGCCGTTTGTGGTCTACACAGACAATGCGTCGCTACGCACTGCGCTTCAATCGCCTCATCTCTCGTAGAGGATAGCCCGCTGGGTGTCCTTCTTTGCTGAGTATAATTTCGAGGTGAAGTACAAGACTGGGAGGCAGAACGACTTAGCGAACGCACTGTCCCGTCGTTCAGACTATGAGCTGGTTCATGCCACTATGGTGACGTCATCTGTGACAGACTCATCCGCGCTGCGTATACACGAGATGACACGTGCGTAGCTCTGCTATATGCTCTGGGAAGCAAGGGGTTTCAAGACTTGATGCTGACTCTGTCAGCGCGGTCACGCGCGAGCCTTCATCGCTATTCTATCGATGACCTGCTATATTATAGCACCAGTACTGAGGACACTCCACGTGTTGTAGTCCGTCATGATGAGGATTAAAGTACTGCATCCTCTATGAGGCGCACGACACGCCACCTAGTGGTCACCTGGGTCGGGAGACGACCTACAACTCTATGAGTTTGTACTATTGGTGGCCCAAGTTGTACAATTGGACGAGCACTTACGTACGTACGTGCGAGACGTGTCAGCGGGTTAAACCCTCTCCACATGAGTCTGCACCTTTGGCAAGTTTGCCTGTATCCTCTGGGTGTCGGGAGTCCATGAGTTTGGACTTTGTGTTTGGCCTTCCGAAAGATTCGGAAGGTAACACTGGAATTGTGGCCTTTGTTGACCGATTGAGCAAGATGTCTCATCTAGCGGCAGTGCCGGACACCATTGTTGGTGAAGGTACAGCTAAGCTGTTTATCGATGGGGTCTTCCGTTCACACGGATTGCCCTTGTCGATTGTCTCAAATCGAGACCCTCGCTTCATTGGGAAATTTTGGACATCTGTGTTCCAGGTGCTCGGCACTAAGATGGACATGTCCACAGCGGATCATTCGCAGACCGATGGTCAAACTGAACGAGTTAATCGCGTTGTCGAAGACATACTCCGCAGCGTTTACGCGGAATCGCCAAAACGCTGGAGTTATGTGCTTCCACTCGTTGAGTTTACATTGAATAATCATGTACATGTCTCTACAGGCTACACTCCGTTCTACGTCAACGGTCTCTCACACCATCGTGTCCCATTAACGCTACCATTACGTGTTTCAGGGCTTGGTGGGCCAGAGATAGCCGATCGGCTTGCTGATGTCAGCCCTATCACTGTTCAAAACAGCTTAATGAATTCCTATCTACTCGTCTCAATGTATTAAGACACGTGCGAAATGCAATGGCTGAAAGCCAAGATAAACAAAAGGAACAAGCAAATGCCAAGGCAGAAGAAACGAACACAGTTTTAAGGTTGGAGACCAAGTTTTATTAAATGCGAAGGGGTTTCTCAACCCAATGCATCCGATCTTGGAGATCCTGGATGTCAGTCCAAGACTGGTAATAAGCAGTCTCAGCTTGATCAAGCTTTGCACGGAAGTACCCCACGTCTATTGACAATTCAGAAACCCCCTCCCGGGTTCTCTCGTACTCACGTCGGAGTACAGGAGAGAGAGCCTCCTTCATCGTCTCGTCCTCCTCCTGCGTTGCTCGACGAGCAGGACGTTCGCCACTTTCACGTGGAACGTATTCTAGCGAGGCGTCGTAGTCGAGGCCAAAACCAGTATCCGGTGACGTGGAGTGGGTATCCTCACTCCGAGAACTCTTGGGAGTTTAAGAACACTTAAGGCAGCACTGCCTTGATGTCGTAGATGCTTTCGATCTGCTTGGGCCGAAGCGCTCTGCGACTCCGCGATCACTTCGGTCGCGGCGCGCTTCCCAACAATAGGTTGGGAAGCAGATGGGTCAGACGCGTAGCTCACGCGTTGACCCCGAGCTGCTGCAGCTATGGTCTTCCCAATGGGAACAGCCGCAGTGCTCTTAGGAGCAGAGGGACGTGAGTAGGATAGTTGTGGTTAAAACCCGAAGGGCGACAACTAGCCGGCAACTAAAACTTCAAATTGAACTTCGCAAATTCAAAGCGAAGCTTGCGCCCTAAGCGCACATCGACTTCAGCAAAGCTGGCTTGAAAATCCTCTAAACTTGACAGCTTGCGAAATAGCTCTACCCGACGGGTAAAACAAATTTCTTCCTCAGACGCGAGCTCATTAGGGAGCAAAACACTGATACATGTCTTTACGGACGGGACGGACTCATGTCTCACCTGAGCGGCCAAACGCAAGCGGTATTCCGCAAAAGGTATCTCTTGCATGGCCAAGAGCTTGACACGTAGTGCCTCCCGGGTTGCTACCTCTTCAGGGGTCAAAGCCGCGGGTCCAATGACCCAAGTGCTCAGCGAGCTATTCCCCAGATTATTCGAGGCTCGAAGCCATACTCTTGACGAGTGTTGAGGATAGGACGCACCACGGGGCGCTGCAGGATGTGCACTTCACCCTCTTCCAGCTGTTTTTGCTGCACCTCGTCGAGGTTATTAGTCACAATTGGGCTTTGGTAAACCCGACGATGCGCGCAGCACTGATACGACTTGGCGGTCAGAGTGTTCAGGGAACGGGCTCGGAGTGCGAAGCACGCGAGGCTCCACCAGCTCAGAGAGCTCCTCGTGTTCAGGAGGCAGATCCGTTTCGGAATCAAAGTTCACTTCTTCATTGGGGTCCAACTCAGCCATGAGTTCCTCGTTTGGACTACGTGCTGAAGCCATATTATTGGCCTCGCTTTGTTGGCGCTTCTGGGAGTGATACTCCGCCACACTGAGTGTAGAAATTGGTGGTAGCCACTTCGACTCCAGCTCGTCTGTCTAATGAGCAGGGACGCTTTGGGCTCGGAGAGCGGCTTGACGAACTGTGGTCCTGGAACCGAATCGTGTTGTGAGGCATACACAGTTAGGCTCGCTTGAACTTGGAAAAAAATGTTCTTAAGCTATCACAGAGATGACCCCGTCCCACGTCCTGCGTTCAGAAGAACTGGCCTCGATTGAGGCAATTCGACGAGTAAAGACACGTGGTGTTCTCAGTCTGGTGGGGAAGAGTGTAACGGGGTTACTCTACATTGTAACTGGGTTACCATAACAGGGTTACTGTAGATTGTAAATGGATTACTATAGGGAACGGTTGATGTGATACACTTAATATCACATCCCTCCTTAGTTTGATATTCTGATCCCTGATATTTAATAAGGCTCACAGCCGCCCGATATGTATTTGACTAGGTTTTACTTTATAGATTTACACCAACTCGGCTTTTCGACGTAAAATAATAGAAGAGTTCAGTCGCTTTATTAATAAAGCTTCTAATTACTCTTGGAGTCTGTAAGCTACTGTCTCACGCTCGTAATAAGTTCTCGTACAGAACTTAAAGGTTGTTAACCTGCTTAAGACTCTAAGAGTCGCTAAGCCTTCCTCTACGCTAAAATCTACGGCAGCCCCGCTGCAGTACCAGTACCGGTACTCGACTCACCATACGCAGCGTCATAAGTCAAAACACAGCAGGGAGAAAAGGCTACGCACGCACATCGCTGCTAGGAGGCACAGGCCGCTGCAGTACCAGTACCGGTACTCGACTCACCATACGCAGCGTCATAAGTCAAAACACAGCAGAGAGAAAAGGCTACGCACGCACATCGCTGCTAGGAGGCACAGGTCGCGTGCTGGTGGAGCTGCCCATGGATACGTGTTCACGGCTGCTCGCACTCGTATGTGTGCTACTGTTTACGGTAGGTGTGCTAACTACATGATGTATGTGACTATGTATACAGGTGAAAGTCGTGCTAGCGAATCTATAGAGACGCGGCCCGGCGCATGGTCATTTCTTAAGGACAGTGACCTAGCGATAACTAAACTCATAGTGGTACGTTTGCACTGCAGTCCTCATGTTCGTGTAGCAGTTCCATGGCTGCTGAGCTAATACTTGATAATAGCGAACGGTATTGGCGATTATGGCTGCAGATTATCATCACCAAGGGTTGATATTGAGACGCGCGAGCGAGGGAGACACAGATACGAGTTGAATCGCCACGAGATGAGATCAGGTATTATATTTAAACTCGTGTATCGGTTCATACATCTATAGCTTAGTTTATTGGCCGGTGTGTTTGAAGCTAACTAGGTGTTACATGCATTATTACTTTAATTTCTAAATACTTAACGCAGATATTTGTTTTAAAATATATTGATGATTTGCTGTTCTACTCCAAATTACATCCTGAACTCGTTTCTCCTGCGGTTGACATGTCGTCTTCAAATGTCACATTGATGTGGCGGCGTGTTGTACCAAGTTGGTGGAGTTTAACCGATACGTGTAGTCGCTGCATGGTGTCCGAACAAATGAAAGTTCCTTGTTGGTATAGATATTTGCAGAAAAAATTAAAAAATGCGGATACGATGCACGGCAGTACTTTCATGATGCGAATCGCGTGGCACCGTAGTATGAAGTCTCATGGCCATAGATATTCGTATTCATGTTAATGCCGAGCTAACCTGCATGGAATAGTAGACCACCACCGCTCTATCGCGAAGCGTGAAGATCACGTTGGCATTCAAAAGAGGCAGCTGACGTTGAAAAGGGCAGCAAGCGAAAGCAGACCAGGGGGCTAGTGCCAAATCAACGATCTCTTCACCCAAGACATCACCGTTGAAGATGAAGAAAACAGTGAAGTTACAGCGTTCTTTGACGCTCAAGACAAAGCTGCAAAGGCTGTCGCTTGCGGAGAGTAAATTTATCGTCTCCAAAGGACTGCTGTAGTCTGAAATCACAATGCTTGTTGTATAACTGCTTGAAAAACTGACAATGGCGGTCTCACGTATGAGAGAAGCATTGACGGTTACTAATCTGCTTGTGAGCTTCGTCGACAGAATGACTGGGATCATGGCGAACCTTGTTTGCTTTATCTCATTTGCATCTTGCGCAAAGCGCTTCAATTTTTTTCTGTAGCAACTGCGGCAAACCTGGACACAACAAACGGCTCTGCCCGAGTACCCCCTGCTGAGACTGAGGAGGAGAGTTGGTTGTTGGAGAGGATCTAATTATTGCCGGTTGTACTCAAGATCGAAACAAGAACGCTATTACAACCTTTGTAAGTAAGTTCCGTGTACAACACTTAAATTCATATAACGAGACACATGTTCTTGCATCTTACCATTAGAAGTATTGGCGATTGGTGCATTTATTGCGAATGTTATATGTCCTCGAGTCTGGATATCTACTCAGAAGTTCTGCAGGAACGTATAGCAATACGGCGTGTTGTGAGATGAGGACAACCAGCGCGACCTAGTACCTAAATTCTTAACCAGACGACTTTCCAGGCTAGCCTAGTGTTAAACAATCCAACGAAGTAGCTTGTCATTTATATATAGATACGTTTAAGAAGCAAAACCTTTCCTTTCAGTCGAGGGCAATTCGCATCATAGCCCGTGCCAACGTAGATCGGCGCGTCTCCGTCGGTTTGAACAGCCCTAGGTTTTTACCACGTCACTGCCAACGCACTTGTTGCTAACGACGCTTGAGCAGCTATCGGCAAATCTTGTAGTGAGCTGCACTACATTGTTTTCGAACAACTGCCAGTTCACTAATAGCCAATCAGATTATTTGTGGTCTCTGTTGCAAATTAAACGTTCGCTGTGGTCTCTGATGATAAATATCCGAGAGTAGGACTGTCAAAACGCGCTAAAATAGCCCGTTTGAAGATTTTTTGCTCACTAAGGGCATCTGTATCGCGCCAAAAGCTATCGCTAAGGCTGTTTTGTTTTGCACAAATAAAAGATAAAACTACGACATTTGGCGAGGCCTTCCCCACCCACGCCCGCGCTAAACTCAAAGATACACAAGCGTAATGAGCTGGCAAGCCCGCGTCGAGAAGCTGTTGTCTGTGGGCCGTCACGACGACGACGCTGCAGAAACGGCTGTACTGGCGACTGCTGCAGCTGCCTTGAGAGCGGTAGCGTGTGAGAGGCCAAAGAAGAAGCAGAGATCTGGCGACTGCTGCAGCTGCCTTGAGAGCGGTAGCGTGTGAGAGGCCAAAGAAGAAGCAGAGAGGGGGTTCTCATCCAGGTAAAGCCGCCAATACCGACTGTGGACGGGAAGCGGTGGACCAGCGACTCTATTAAGACTACTTTTCGCTTTCACGTATCTAGCCTGAGAGACTATATCGACGCAGCTTTCGGATGTCTTGTCGGCTATTTGATCGCATTTTGAACGATGTCACGGATAGTAACGCGTATTTCACTCAGAGAGAATATGCTGTTTGGCGTCCTCGGGTTATCTCCAAGACAGAAGGTCACTGGTGCATTACGAATGCTTTGTCATGGTTTATGTGCAGATGCATTTGACAATTATATACGAATTGCAGAGTCGACAGCGTCGGATGCCCTAACACGCTTTGTGGATGCAATTTTGAAGTGCTTCGGAGAGGAGTACCTTCGCTAGTCTACTGCTGCAAATATCGACCACCACGCTACCATTAACTATCAACGCGGCATTCCAGGTATGTTTGGTTCGCTCGACTGCACTCACTGGGAGTGGAAGACTGTTCTGTGGTGTGGAGGGGTTGGTACCAAGACCGTGATGGCACCGCTTCTAAAATTATGGAAGCGGTGGCTACGCAAAACCTTTGGATATGGCATTCATTTGTAGGCATTCCCAGTCTAACAACGACATAAATGTTGTTAACCGGTCTCCACTTCTCGTTAATTGGCTGCGCGGCAGTGCTCCTGGGTACGAGTACGTAATGAACGATAAGCAGTACAAAAGCTGTTATTTGCTGTGTGACTGTATTTACCCTGCATGGAGTGTTTTCGTGAAGTCTATTCGTCAACCCTAAAGTGTTAAAGAGGAAAACTTCTCGAAGATGCAAAAGAGTGTGCGCAAGGATGTTGAGCGATGTGTTGGTGTCCTACAAGGTTGGTTTGCTATACTCGCATACCCTGCGTTGCTGTGGGAGCAACATGCTACAAAAATTATGGCGCTGTTGTGTTACACTTCACAACATGATTATTGAGGATGAAGAAAATGGCGACCCCGAAGAATACTTTGCTCCCGTTCTATGTAGCTTAACAGCAAAAGAGGGCTTGGCTTTCGACGTTATGCTTGCCGAGCTTTCACGTATACAAAGCGAAAGAGCACACAGAGACCTTCAAAATGACCTGATCGAACGCCAGTGGAAACAAAAGCAGCGCCTCGCAAGTGATCTGTTCTGATCAAATTGAAATGGCTCGGGAATTCAATTTATGTATATATTCTTGCACTTCATTATCGAAAATGTGCTTGCTGTCTGACTCCAATTATTCCACCTCCGATTTCGCTTTGCTACATTTAGCCAAGAGCCTGGACAACAACATCGCGTGCATTTTCCACCTTAGAATTGGCAGGGAGGCTAACGGAAGCAGTACCACCTCCTTCTGCGTCTACCCCATTCTCCGTCTCAATAACGCCAGATTCACCTAAGTTTAGCTCACTCCGTAGTGTTTGAAGCACTCGACAACGACGTAACAGGAAAAAAATATTAGCGTCTGGATCGAGGTCACTGAGGTAAACAGTAAACAGGGCCATATCGTTGGCTTCCTGGATTGCACGAGCCTGTTTTTTGCTCGCTAAAGCCATCTCCTTTGTGGCCTGTGCCAACTCCTTAAAATAATTTTCGATCACAGCACCTCTCTTGGGTTCGTTTTTGGCGGCTTTCGTCCCCTGTGGGCGCCCAGAACTCGCATAATTCGCTGCATCATCGTTGACAGGTCCCCCCGGTTTCAATACACGGAACAACATTCAAAGCGGCTTTGTTTTCAGAATGCGCCAGCAGTGCATTTGTTTGAACGGCTAGGGTGGCTTAACTTCATCGCCACCATTGCATGTCATGGCCTTGTACACACACTGGGCAGCTTCGACTTCATCATCGTTAGTTCCTGGGCGACGATCTATTTTGTCGAGAGCGCTGGCGAAACGCTTAACGTCCGCTGAGACCTTAGACCGTTTGCATTCGATCGAGCTCTGATCTCGTGTCGCGGATCCAATGGGTCTGAAGGAGTTGAAGTGCGTGGAGATGCGCTCCCAAAAGGTTCCTGAGCTCTGGTTCGTCCCTGTAGTGGCGTCGGTCCCAATCTTCACATAAGAACGACACAGCTGAATCTCTTCTTCCTCTGAAAGGTTGATTTTCTTCCCATAGTGTCGACTTCGTGAAGATCGCGTTGTTGGAGTGCAAATTAACTCAATCAGTCAATTCTCAAAAATGTCTGATAATTTTCATTCTGATCCTTTAGCGATGCCCCCTTCTGACGCGCTATTTCCCTCTCTAGATAGCGCGGAAGAGGTCTCGATAACGAGGATAGTTTAGAGTAAACAGGATAGCGCAGACCGTTGAAAAAAATACGCGCTATTTCCCTCTCTAGATAGCGCGGAAGAGGTCTCGATAACGAGGATAGTTTAGAGTAAGCAGGATAGCGCAGACCGTTGAAAAAAAAAACCAATTCTAAAATATATTCGAGCTATCCAGCGATAGCGAGTTTTTAGCGAGACCCGGTGGAGATGCTCTAAGCTCTCCATAGCATCACGTCTCCGACCTCTGACCTTGTGCATAAACCGTGAAACGAAGGGGTGAAACTATATTTCTAACACCCAGCTATGCGCTTCGCGCAATCCTTTAACCCTTAGCGGCTCGCAAGCTCGCTAGTTACAACCCTATGTCCGCTTCGGCTTCGCCTTCGCTTGAATAGCCACGCATCCTCGGTCCTGGGTTTGCAACCCGTGTGCTGCGCACACGGGTTGCAAACCACAGGCGAGCTCGTTGTGCTAGCCTGTATCAAATACACCCCAATCAGAGTGGTAGAATATCCTAATATACTTGATTCGACTATACCCGATATGCGGTCGGATGATTTGCATCCTTTTACCTGGTGTTGTATTGATCGTACTTAAGTACGGTCGGAGATGATGATATTCATCCATACCGTAAAAATTCCAACCGTGTCTCACCACTCCAATCAGTATCGGTAAAATCAAAATCAGTTTTGTGACATTTATATTTTATTTAGTGACATGAGCAAACGCGTTGTGTGATGTCATACATCTTTCGGAGCCGCCGCCCCCAGCTAAGCAGAAACTCCGCGTCGAGCCCGTGCGCCTCCAGCGCTGACAAGAGATCACGACTGACCACGTCTCCCCGTACGTCCACCCCTCGCGCTGTCTCTGCGTCTATGTATTCCTATGTGCTTTCTCTAATGAGTGTTCAGTGTGGTGCTTGTGGGCACGAGCGAGTTTGTGTTCAGGCCCGCTGTCCGAATGTGTCCGTGCATACTTTCTCGACCTGGGTTATGATATGCGTCTCGTGGTGTGATATTGTTGTGTGTGCTTATCGTGGTGGTGCCTCTGGGAAGAGGAGCGGCTTTTGCTGCGATCGGTTCGACTCCGGTCATCATCTTTCAATTAATTACGTATGTTATTATGGCGCAGTGCTTTCTTTAGGCTATTGCTTCGGATGGAGCCGGATAAAGGCTGGGAGTGCAGCAATAGGAGTCTGATCAATAATTCTTCTGTTGTCGACACGCTCATGGAATTATGAAATATGAGAATCAAGTTTGCCAGCCTTGTGGAGCTTGCGAAGGGCTTTCAACGCAGTACCGGCTGCAAGCGCTGATCACCCATTCGTCTTCAAGGAGGTCAGCGTGTTTTCTTGCGCGTGCTCACCAAGGTTATGTCCCTCGCTCTTGTACGCAGTGGACGCTTCGTCAAGCGCTAATCCCATCGGTAAGAAGATCATCATGAATCCTACAGCGTACCTAAATTCGTACAGAGATGTTTTCTTTTCACGGAGCGCGACGCATAAATACGCGGTTCAGCTGTAAACCACTGGTACCAGGTTGCTGAGAGCGACTGTGAGCACTTCTTGGGGCGTACGGTGCGTTTATCCTGCTGGTTTGTTGTCGTGGTTGCTACTGTGTATGTGCCAGGCGGCTCCCTTGGTGTTGGTGCATCTAATGATCGGTGCCAGAGCTCAACAGCTAACAGCCTATCTTCTAGTCGCTTGTTTTGTAAAATGAGCACTTCGATCTGACTGGATTAGCGCTTCACGAGTTCAAACACTTCCGTTGTCAAGCTCTTTTGCTCATGGAGGCTTGTCTTCACTGGGATGGGGTGGAAGGCAAGCCGGATGGTGACGCTCCACGCTAGGACCTCTGCTTCCCCGACCGTGCGTGCTGACATGGCCTCTCTCATTTTGACGACTAGAGGGCCATCCACGGACAGCAACAGCGCGTCGGGGTAGTGCATGATCAGCGTTGTGGGCCAAGCAATCTGCGACAGCTTCATCCAAGCTTAGAGATGTGTCAGCAAACGCCATTGTGCTGACAAAGAGCAGCGCTTGCAGTTTTCGTGCACGGTCACGAAGTGGTTGTTCAAGAGCGTGTAGTGAAGGAAGCCGGGCTCCTTCCTTGAGGCTCCACCCGCTCAAGAGACGCGAGACGTTTTGGTCAGCCTGCGTCGTGCCCAGCATACACCCGAAGGCATTGTTGACGCGGTCCAGCTGCCAGCCGCCTCGATGATCCAGTCCTCGGCCACGCTGCCGTCGTTGGCGTGCATGGCCGCACCACAGCGGAATGAGTGGGACGTAAGTCCAGTAGTGAGCCTTATCTCTTTCTCTTGCGTTGCTCTTTTTACATCAACTAACAACCTATTGACGAACGCTTGTGCCCCAGGCACCTTTCGCTTTGCCGCAGATTGTTTATCGCCTTGTGAGGGTCCCGGGCTCTCGTCTGCCTCGAGTAGCTCTACGAGGCTCAACACTTCAATGTCGCTCGCGTGACCAGCGCTTCGCTTTGTGGTCAGGCATTGAGGGAAGAATCGCTTGCTAGGAGCCGCCTGCATAACAAGAGCTGCGGCTAGCGTAAAAGGAGGGCACGTTAAGAAGCATGTTGGATCCTTGAACAGAGAGATGCCTTGTAACAATGCCGTCTTCACTCGCTTAAAACGGAGAAATAGTTACTTTACCTAATTGATAACAAGAATTTAGTATCATTCATAGCAATAATAACGAAAGTATAGTACTTCAACTAATTGATTACAAGAGCTTAGTATCATTCATAGGAACAACAATTAAAGTCTTTCCAGGGAGTATTGAGAGCTGCTGTTTCTCGAGTTGCTCTGCGTCTGAGCTACGCCCATACAGATACCACATCATCACAACGACCGATGCATCGAAATAGATCGTGTTCGTAGAGGCAGGCTTTTAAAGTAGCCGAACGATATTTTCCAAGTCTTGCTTGGAGCACGGGGGTGCTTTCTTCTCAAAGACCCCGTCCTCGCGATTGTTACGTAACTTCCCCAGCCCAGAAAAAAAATCTTTTGTAGCTGTGACTTCACGATAACCCCCTGTTGTCCAGCAGCCAGTTCTTGAGGTTGCCAAAATATGCAAGGCATATATTGGTCGAGCGAGCTTTGTCTGTCGATCTAGCTAGGGAATAAGCGTACTTGTCTAGCATAACTCTAAGTACCTTACCTGTCGAGTCACCACCGATCAGCTCGTGAGCTTTGCTAAACGTCATGTCCTCGGCTTGAAGAAAGGCCGTAAAGGAGTTTATCGCCGTCACCCTCGCCTTCTTGCTGTTGGCTGGGGCCAACGACGCGATCGACATGACACCAGCTCGGCTGCTTCTTATATAATTATGAAAGCGTCACCTTGGTCGAAAACCTCTCGATGTGGAATATTTTTAGAATATTTATTATTCTATACAAAGTATGAAGTTTTGTATAGAATAATAAATATTCTAAAAATATTCCAACTAAATATGGTCGGATTGGTTGGAACTTTGCCAGATTTCGGAAGCCTCAGTGATTGGACAAAAATACGCAAATTATCCGTTCTAATTAGAGAATCACATATACTAACCTATACCATAGCGCAAAAAATGGCCGACGCCCCGCCGACACAACCTACGTAATTCAGTGCCAACATGATTGGCCAAAATAATATCAACAGCTTATTCGACAAAACTTAGACTATTAAACTAACTGACACCTCAGCACAATACAGGACCAAGCGGGAGCGAAAGATGGAGTGTTCGCACGCGCAGGAGGTACCTCGTCACATGAGGCAGAACAGCACCGCGGTGGCGAGCAGGTTTATGATAGCGAGAATCAGAACGATATGGACAGCGGTGGAGGGGAGGTGGGCCTCTCGCCGCATACAGTACACGAAGACCGAACAGCAGTATAACGTCAAACAGCAGCACGGCGCTGAGCAAGTGTATGATGCCAAGAGCCAGCACTACGTGTACAGCGGGAGCGGCACATGCGTGTTTGGGGTGTTCGAACGCGAGGGGAGGTGGGCCTCTCGCTGCATGCAGTACTACGACGACGAGCTGCAGCACGTAAAAAGCAGCATTATCATACTCAAATACGACCTTGTCTTGTCTTAATTGTTTCTACTTTTAATTAATAGTCTGAATGTTTCTGCTAAGGTATATGTATCTGAAATATTGCATTGCGTCTCGATTTTGGTTATCAACGCATCGTGCTGAATTGCCTGAGAGGAAAGCCTCAAAGAATACGAGCACCCCAATACCGCAATTGTAGTTGTCCCGCAGAGAAAACGTACTATATGTCCTGATTCTGTAGTGACAGGAAGGCAAAAGCGGCCAAACAGAGTTTTCAACCAGTTTGATAAGAGCAACCAACCTATCACCGCATTGCTGTGGGTCAAACACAGAGATCGTTAACGTCGATGGATCGGCAATTATCCCGCACCAATGATTATCGTCGACATTAACAGGCAATAACACTGCTGGGGGATCTCTTGCGCTTTGGCGTGAATGAAAGCGGTCTGATTACGAAGAAACTCCAAATCTGTTGCAGGAAGACGGAGCACATTCGATGGAATTGCCACAGCAGGACGAGTTTTACGAAATTGTCTAATGAGACTGAGAATAGTCAGATGCAAACACGATTCGTCAAACTGCTCCTTACCACAGATTTCAGCCAGAAACCAATTTTCATCAAGCACTCGAAGTCTTAAAAGATGTAGACTTAGATTTTCCCGAGGTAAAAGTAGCCCATCAGAAAATCCAACTTCAGGAGTAAACGCATCGTGTCTCCCCTGAGCCACCCATCGTAGAGCAACATCTAGCTGTTCGTAACGATCAAGTAGCACGGGCCACTTGATTATTGCATCAATTGTGTCTACATGATAGGTTGTTCCCAGGGGTGCTTAAAAATGAAATGTAAAAATGAATTGGCATTCTTGAATTGCAATTATTAATTGCGAGCCAGCAATTCAGATTTGAGTTTTTTTTTAATTTTCCACACCACCAATACTGGTGGATGTGGTGCGCCGCTCGAGGTTCTGTGCACATCTCATAATGCTCTGTGAGCTCATTCCGCATTAAACTGACCCACGATGACCCTCAAAAGCTGCGTTCTCGTCAAGACTCTCACCACCACCTCGTCTCCCGACGTGTACACATGCAACACGTGCGCCAAGAAAATCAAGAGCGCAAATAGCTACACCAACGTCATTAATCACTTCAAGCGCTTTCATCCCTCATATGAGGAGGACGCTGTGA
>JAIKVB010000457.1:0-25772 GCA_024679045.1 Phytophthora brassicae | reverse complement strand
AAAAATATATATACTACTACATGGGACAAGATCAAAATATACCCCCGTAAATAGTCTGGGAACTAAGGGGTTAAGACTTAATTAAACCGTTAAGTTTACGTGTAATAACAAAAGGGGCTTTTCCAAAAACCAGAACTTATTTGGCCCGATCGACTCAAAACCAGTACCTATTCGTACTTAAGTAAAACACACGCGACTTCTTTATGAGAGTGAGTACTGTGCCCAACTGGAAAGGGAGCGGGTGAAACGAACATAAAAGGACCAACGGAGGTGAGCGGTTGCGAGCGTGCGTAGCCGAAGCAAACCCTCGCGGGGAGCCCGCGAAGCAAGGCCGCGAGGTATTTGCGTAGGCGGGCCCAGCACCGAGCTTTCCGGCGAGCCGAGCACTGTACTCACCAGGAATTAGAATTTTTTATCGCAGGAGCGCAGCGACTGCCTTTGCGAAGCAAAGCCAAAAGACGGCAATGACATCGGTCCTGAGGAAAGATGGGCAAAAGAGGGGTGATGAGCAGTTTTTACAAACTTGAAGCTTAAAAGATTATGTGACCACTTGAGTTGGGCGCAGTATCTAGTGCCCTTCTTTATATAGGACGGACGTCAAAGCTCACAATTGGAGGACGTGGACTTCAAGTTCGTACTTTTGTGTCATCCTCGATCGCTTTAACACCGATAGATTTGTACGAAAGACAGCGAAGTTGTCGCCCTCCCCTGCTTCTTTTGCGCTCGTAGTTATATACGCGTCCTTCTGTGTATCCATTCCTCGTGTGGCTCCTGCATGTGCTGATTTGCGGCTACATGTCCTGCGAAACCTGCATCCTATCGTGACATCGGATCTTAATCATTGAGTTACTGGTGTTCTGGTTTTGGAACAGGTACTGGTTTTGAGAAGATGAGGGCAAAAAAGTACTGGTTCTGGGAAAAACCCATAACATAAGATCACATCCACATTCACGGAGCACGCCCATTGGCTAGATGTAGAATATGCGTGCTACAGGTACTATTGGTGTTGGGAGTTTAGCGGACGCACATCGTCAAAGTACCGACAGTAGAAAAAAAACTTATCTTGTGTATGGTCACTGTGAGCCAATAGGATCAGAATATCAGTATTTCAGCGAATCCCAGAGCTTCTTTGCAAAATAATAACCAATAATAAATGATTAGGGGTAGGTGACACGGCAGCTGACACACATAAAAATGATCCTTCAAGACCATGCTCCTGAGAACACAAAGCGTGCGCAAGCTACTGCTGTCAACGTCTTAAAAAAAGATCGTGTCGGAGAGCACCAATGTCGAGCTCGTCCGCACGACTCTCGTGGCTGACAACCATGGCTCGGTCATTGTGAAGTTGCTCGACCGCTTTGCGATGCATCTCGAGTTCTCACGAGGTCGAAGCGGCGAACTACGCAAGCGAAACACGGTGATGAGCCACTACCACATCGTCAAGAATTGGCTGTTGAAAGACTTCCCTAAAAATCGTATTACCATCGAGCAACGCCTACTCAAGATGGGGTGCATTCTGAACGCTACTGCCTAAAATATCAGCAAGGTGGACCAACGTCAACCACTTCTCCGTCTTCGTAGAGATAGCAACACTTAACAACAACAAAAAACAATAATATATAGGCTGACAAACTCAGGTGATATATTACCGTTCCAACAGGCGTGCCCAATACGACTCGCACCACAAAGTTAACGCTGTAGCACAGCACACCATGTTTCACACTGTCTTCATCAACGTGCAGAACAGCACGGTTTCGCTGCAAGCAGCCCACCGTGCTTTCTCCGCACACTGCTACTGGCTGTCGATTATGATGCTACACTGCATAATAAACCCCATTTTGTATCGAAAATATGTTACAATGCGGACAAATCTTACGTGTCCGTGCACCTCTGATGCCCTCCCGCTGCACGTCTATTCTCCATCTGTGACTGCTGATGCGAGCCCCCCCGCACGCGAACGCCCCTGCACACTGGCATCGCCCCTGTGTACTGCTTCGTGGATGCCGATGTTTGTACTACAGTATGACGCTTGTGACCCGTAGCAAACCACGGAAACTCGTCCTCGGTTCGAACTAGCCAATTAAATAGGTATAAATTGTGACGAATGCAAAAGTGCCCTTATAGTTTTTTCCGACTAATCGCGTTTTGTAGACGGTTGTCTGCCGCTGTCGGCCATGGTATTGTGAAATATCTTACTTTTTAGGCATCTAAAACAGACAGTTCCAAATTACTAAATTCGACCTTCACCATCCTGTAAGCGAGCGAAAATTCGGAAACGCACTGCAGATAGTGCAATTCGCCTTTTTGCTTTGAAATCAGTGTTAAACGTAGACTCAACTCAGATGTTGCCATCGTTGTCAGCGAGCTACATCCTAAAACTCAACGCTACTATGGTGTCCGTCCGTAACGAACATTCCCTTTGAGTCGATTTGGCTTATTGGCTGCCGAGCGCAGCGAAGGTGGCTCCGATTGGATAAAATACGCTTGAGCGCGGCAAACCCTAGGTGCTTTGAGGGACCGAAGAGCGCACCCAAGTCTCCCATGACAAACTACCGCGGAGTAGTGTAGCGATCCCCTGCAAGCGGAACGGCCCGATAACTACCGGAGCGTAACGTAGGTAGCTAAACTAACTTAACTAACAAACACTTACCGACGTGTAGGGATGACACTCGGCTAACTTAAAAAAACAAACACTTACCGACGCATAGCGGCGGCACTCGGCTAGTCCTAAAACTCAACGCTACTATGGTCTCTGTCCGTCCAGATTTTGGCCGACGCACTCTCATTGGATGCCGAGCGCAGCGAAGGTGGTCCCGATTGGTTAAAATTCTGCCGAGCGCATAGACAAAGCCGGACTGCTTGTTGGGACTGAAGGGATCGCTCCAGCGTCCCGTGACCAACTATCGCGGATAGCAGTGCAGCGAGCCCCTGCAAGTGGAATGGGTCCGCTAACTACCGGAGCGTCCCTGGATTGATTAACTTATTAGCTAACAAACAATAGCTGACGCGTAGCGGCGGCACTCGACTAGTCATCAGTTGTAATTTTAAAGACAAATAAATATCAAAACCACCACAAATCTCTGACAAACGCTGTTATGACTGGCAAACACATTTCATGCATTTTCAGCACGTCAACATTTAGGTAACCACAAAACATATGCAGGTGACCACACAAATATCCAGGCAACCATCAATAACGTCGAGCCAGCACAGAAGCACATCTACTTCCAATCAGAGCTATACAAATTCGAGGCGAATATCCAATCGAAATCCACTACGTAAGTAAGCTCGACTAGCATCTAGATCGCTCTAGCATCTGCAACTGTGAACACACCACACTTGAAGAGCCCTACACCACACAGAAAGCCACATTCGAACCATTCCAATCAGGATGCTCAACCCGTCAACCCCTTTCACCTGGAACCTGCTTTGCAGCAGCGTTTTCACTGAAGACGCCGCCCTGCTGCTACAACGAGAAAAAAACAAGCAAGACCGTCAGGAGCCAGCTGATGTCCTGCACGTCCTGCAGCAACAGCGGACCCCCCTCAAAGGGATACAAGGCACTGCATTGTGCGTGCTTACTGCAGAGCTGCTATATCCTACATGCCCTGTCCGTGGCGTCTAAAGCTACACGTCTGCCAAGAAACGGGCGCCATAGACATGTACGAGCTGGGAGGCCACCTCTCGGAGACGCAAACTCCGCCGAGGCCGCGGATTACCCCGCAGCAGCGCACTTTTATTTAGGAGCTAGCTCGTAAAAATCTACTGTCGATGCGCATCTGCTACGCGTTGGCGCGCAGATTTCAGCTTCGTCCTGACGTCCTTCCAAGGCTTCGTACTGTGCAAAACATCGTGAATCACTTTCGCCGAACAAGGCTCGGTGGCAATGATAAGCGCAAGATGATCGTGAAAACTGTAAACGCAGTGCCGCGTTTAGTGGACGCGAAGGCGAGCACGACGCCTTCACGTGCACTTGCATTAACGACCTGTCAGGCGCGCGCCAGGTGGGCAACGGATCCGATGGTCAGCCATTTCTCTTGGGCATGATCACGAAGAAACTGCTGGAAAATGCCGTGCGCGATCCGAGAACCTTCGTGTTCCACCTGAACGCGACGTTTGAGCTAAACAGCGTCGGGTGCCCGGTGCTTGTGTGCGGCTTTACCGATGCTTCTCGAGCTTTCCATCTGGTGGCGGTATTCATTACGTCCCAGCTCCAGGAAAACCACTACACTGCTTCGCTCTCTGCTCTTCGAAGTATGTATGCACGCGTGAATGGCCATGAGATACAACTAAAGTATGTGATGAGTGATGCGGACAAGGCGCACCACAACGCCTTTCAACGCGTCTTCGCGGGCAGCACTTTCTTTTCTTTCATGTGCTTCTACCATATTGGTGCAAAGCTACGTGAAAAAACACGCGAACTGACCGAGATGCTGGCCTCGCTCGTGTTTCGCGGCATTTACGACCTGCACTTTTCACAGAGCGAAACAGAGTTTGCCGAGCGGAAGTCAGCTATGCTTCAACAGTGAGCTAGCCAGGCGGATCTTGACGCTTTTATTACGTACGAGAAGGCCCAGTGGCTGCAGGGCAACTTCATAAAATGGCAGTGCTTCCACACGCCTTATGGGTTCGCAACCACCAACAACCCGGTTGAGCAGATCAACCGGGCACTGAAACGAGACTACACGCACCCATTACCAGCTCAAGGTGGGAATGCTCATCACCCATCTTCGCTCAATTGCGTTTCCGCGCTTCCAATTTGCCCCCACCTGTCCAACGACTTTGAGAACGCGAAAAATGTGTACTTCGTCGCCGTGGACTGCTGCTTGAACACGTTGTCACCCAAGCGAGCATCGACTTACTCTTGTGTGTTGCCGACCCTCAGCTTGTTCACATCAGAGCGATATCACCTGCACGATCGTTCGTACCCGAGCTGAAGCGCGTTCGGGATGACATGGCAATCTCCGCTGAATTTGGTGTGCACTCTGCGCGAATGGAGGTCGAAGGGCAACCACACATCGGCTGGCCCGTCGATCTTCGCACTGCGTAGTGCCCGTGCCGCTACCATTTTTAATGGGATACTGTTGCCACTTGCTGTTCGCTCAGCAGTGTCGAAGTGTCGTGAATGACGCAGGTGAGGAGATCCTGGTCAACCGGAAGCGCGTCGCTAGTTCTGGGGGACCTCCGCGTATCGACACGCACTGCAGCGTCTGTAAAGTTTTAAGACCATGCATCCACTTTTCAGATCTTCAATAAAATGCGATCACAGCAATACATGTTAGCAAACCTTTCTTCTATGATCCTTTAATAACACATACTAAAACACACAGACACATATTATCAGCACTAGTCACTGCATAAGCGCTGCTATCATTTTACTTAGATGTGCACACGTGACCGTTGTGCTCAGAGTCAGCTCACTGGTCTAAATGGGCCGCGACACGCTCACCCACTTGCGCTGCAAGCCATCGACGACATTCTGCAATACCCAGCGAATGACAGCGATACATGTTCTTGAATAAGCGGATCGCAGGTTTCCAGCAGCGCGTATCATACGTGAAGGTTAGAGTCAGTAGGCCGAATGAAACAGATTACAATGTCGCATCTCTCTGTCCTTGTGCTCGGTTGGGCTTTATTGTGCAGGCCAGACATTTGATAGTGTTTTTCATATTTTGTCAGTTGAACCAGTTGGCGGTGACCCGGGTCACCCCCCATTCCCAGAAGACATTTTTAGTTGTTTTAGTTTTTCAGGCCAGTGATTTAAACAGGTCGGTGTTGGCTGAGTCTGACAACCCCACAGCCACCCTACAAGCAACGGCATGCCAAACAGATAAGTTGCGGCCGAGTTCACCACGTACAACAACCGGTAACGTTTACAATGTGTTTGACAGTTAGACCTCAGAGCTGGAGTTACTATATCACTGACGTAATGAATATGCATTATAATAGAATAGTTGGAAGGCGGTTTGGTGGAGTGACCCGGGTACCGCCAACTGGTTCAGTTTTAAAAGCGAGGGTAAAACCGAGTTTTGTAAGTCAGTTTTACCAAAACAGATGCAAAGCACAATAATTCCTCGCGATAACCCAAAACATTGTCCAAAATGAACCGTCTTTAACACCATCGAGCGGTCGCCCTGTTAGAAACACACGTACGGATCTTACCAACACACTTCGTCCTGAAGATTGTGAACACAATAAAATAGCGACGGGGAGCTCGAAAGCGCGTTTTGCGACAAGCCAACTGGCAGCTCGTGGTAGGTGTATTGAAAAGGTGTCGATTTCACCAAAGAAATGAGACACGTTGATATTGATGTGGACCACACGAAACAACATGCTGATTTCGCTGGGCGGCGATCATTCCCATTTCCCACCACCGGGAGCACTAATCGCCTCGCCCAGCACACACGAACGACCGATGTCGGGCTTTAGCGCGGCAGGTATGGGTCCCGAGACCCTCTACGCAGGCGACAGGATCGAGTACTATTCCCGTGGGTTTGTTTGCGGCGATTCTCGCGGATACAGACCTCTGTTGTTCTTCGAGTCGATGGCGACCCTGAAAGCGAATTTCCTATCGCAGTAGACACGGACGAATTGATCCCGCGGGACAGCATGATGAGGCGTATGCAAGATAGGCTTGGCAACAAATTCAAGCAGGGTTACGCTAAATGGAGAAAGCTCCGGACATTAACATTGGTTCCTTGAACTTGTAATGCTCCAAGGTGATCCAGCGCCTTTAATAAAGCCATCACGGGTGCAATCAGAGCTGCCGCTTCATTTACACAACGCCAAGTGACTGCCACACACGCGGAAATAGTGGGGAAGATCTGTCAATCGGAAGAATAGGACAAAATGCTTTCGAGCGAAGATTTTCCGGTTCTAAAGTCTGCAGCAACTCTTTCGTGCCTGTCCAGGAACCCGGATATCGAGCGTACTTCACCGCTTGGTGAAGCAGACCTTGTGAAATCTACTGTAGCATCTTACCTGTACGAGGGAAACGGACATACATGCGCTGAAGTCCCTGTGACGTCTACAATCGATCTATTATCTTCAGTTACTGATCACGATCAAATAGCAGCCAAGGGCCTCCACCTATCATTTTTATTGAAGCCACTAGTTCGGATGCGCGTAAGCAGTCTTCCTTTGGCACCTTGAGCCACATCCGTTCCCGCAGAACAGGAGGTGCTGGAGGCCGACCAGTACCTGAGCAACATCCCAACCAGCTACCAACGGTCGCAAATTCGTCTTCAGGCAAAAAAAGAGCTGGGCAGTGGATAGTGAGCAGGTCGAGAAAAAAGAGAGATCTGGTGAAGTGTGCATTGACTCGGAGTGGCACGCACATTTATCACGCGAGAACAGTCAAAGCGAAAGCTATTAAGACCATTCTAAGGCTGCCGGACGTGAAGATTCGCATTAAAGCTTTACGTGAACGATGCCCCGTATTTGCTGAACCTACCGTTGATGATCGCTTTCAGCTTCCAGATATTCCATGGTCATTAGACGTACAGCTAGTGGGGGAATGTACGATGGACGGTGTTAAATTTCCGGATCTAGGATAGTACGATAAGTGCTCTTGTGTAGGAGATTGTTTTATGACCTAATGCGAAAATATTGCATCGACTGCCTACTGCACACCGGGGTGTTGCAACCTGCAGACGCGTTGCAGTAATGCCTTGCACGCGGACTACGCTATAGCTTTTCGAAACTGGCCGAGTGGGCCTAGGTGTGCACACAACAACGGAGTTGAATGCTGAGATATCGTAGGTGAGTATGCTGGAGACTTGAGCGAGTTCTCTGCCATCGTGGAAGGACAACCGCAACATGAGGTTAACAGGAAAGCGGCTATACGTTAATCTACAATACGAAGCCGGTGGCAAAAAACTACGTGTACGTTGACGCGCTTACGTGCGGTGCCATAACCAGCTTCATTAGACACGCGTGACCCTATGTCCATATTTACTGAGGGTGCAGAATCGTTCAAATTTGAAGGTTCTAGTTAAAATGATTAACCCCCCGCACTCGCGCCGATTTTAGGTACCTGCCTGCTCTTAACATGTAGTTAAATACTACTTGTTAAGGGTAGGCTAATCTTAATATTTGTATAGCCTCCCATAAGTACGATGCCTTTTTCTACTTCGCGGGAAGTTGACGTGATGACAGTCGACACCACTGCAAATCGTGTGCAGCGCTATACACTAGCAGGTCGTCAAAGACACCCTGGCATGCCATCTATTTCGCAACATGGAGTATATTCTACGAGATAAGAATTAACCTTTTATTGGCACTCGTTATATTACCCGATTGTTAACACGAGACGGTACATGTATGGCCATTGATACCCGAATCGGGTGCTCGATTAATCCTGACTAGCAAAGAGTCGGAGAGGTCATCGTGTGGTGAGTCCCTCCCCGTATACGGGAATCCGGATACGACTTGGAGCCGGACATTCACCGCGCATACACTGATTTTTTTCCAGAGTGTCCAGGAAAAAAGCAAAGACGGCAATGTGCGTCACCCATAGTGCGACGTCCATAGTGCGGCGCCCATAGTGCGGCACCCATAGTGCGACGCCCATAGTGCGGCGCTCATAGTGCGGTTCGATAGTCACTATTCCTGCCAAGAGTCATAACTCACAGCGCGACGGCAGACACTTAGCGAAGAAAATTAGTAGATAGAAAAGTGCAAGTGTAAGCTCACTAATACGAATGTAGGTCATTTCATTGTTGTTAAATGCACATGCACAGGTATCGATAGCGTAAGTACTGTACTTCCTTCTTACTCAGCAAAACCAATTTCTCAGCACCAGCAAACTGTTCGAAAGTGATCATCATATACATTCCGCAGTTGTAGCTGTCAACTTGTACTCCAAGCTCACTCACAAAAGGCTGGACTCTATATTTCCGTGGTGCAAAGTCTGGTAGAAACCCTACTAGCTTCTCAGCAAGCGCACGAACGGCAGTTGTATAACTCGACATCATTGGGTCGTAGATGCACACATTCATCATCCTAAGGTCCATCATGATACTGCACCAGTGGTTCCTGCCACAGATGACAGGGATTAGAATTTTCTCTTGGCTCAGACCAGTAAAGACAGTATCCATGCGCTGGGCCGGCATGTAGCCGTTCATAACGTTTCCAGCGATTAATGTGTCCACTTCGATTACATCTGCCCTGTCAGCAAACAGCTTTGAGATCAGAGTATTCACTGTAGCGTCCCCTAATGCCGTCTTGCCAACGAGTTCCAGTGCTTCTGCCTGTAAACAACGCAAAGTTAACTATAGAGTCACCAGTCGTAAGTAAGGTGAGCCTACCTGTACGGAAATAAGCAGAATTGACTTGATTTTCAAAATGAAGTCGGAGTCGGGCTCGACTTGGTAAGCGTCGGGCATCGTTATTGTGAAGTCAAGAGTTCCGACCCACTCAACGGTTTTGTCGACGAGACGGACACTCCTAATGGCATTGTGTCATTTCTTCATGACTGTTAGCGTGAAGGTAGAATAGAGACCTACACCGATAGTCTCTACAGCCACTTTCTGTTCTCCAAGGGTTTCTCGGCCAGCAGCATCCTTGCTTTTTTTTAAGTGCTCTCACCTTTTGATCGCATCTCTCGATGAGATCTGTACGAAATGTTCGGGTTATAGAGCCAAGAGGGGTCACCTGCTTCCCGTGAGGCAAAATGTCAATTCTGCGAGCAATTGGGGATCTTTTCATACGTGAATATTTTGAATCTTGTTAGTAGATCAGCCACAGATTCGTACGTAGGCTGGTGTTTTACCGCATCGTGAACACTGGCGAGACTTAGGCTGGATGCAAACAATTCAGAGTCGTCTTGCGCAGCAGCAGTGACTCTGTTACAGGAAGCTTTCTTCGATTTCGCTGTTTGTTTTGGTCGTCCACGGGATCTTGGTCGGCTACTTACGCAAAAATCGAGCTCTGTGGCTGCTGCCAACGTAACCGGTTGATCAGTAGATTCGACAGGTCTTTCTTCGACGCTATTTGGAATGGGCTGAGGATCCAACTGGCCCGATTGACAACCCAACTGGACCGATTTAACGCCCAACGCGCCCGATTGGACACCAGTTATACCCGACAGACTGCAAGATTCAGTGCCCAATTGATTGTTATCTCCAGCGTCATCGTCATATGTATATAAGCTATCAATAGTCTGCGTAGGCGCTGACATGGCTACCACTTGTGTTGGAGGTAGATGATAGGCTTGGCTATTAAAATTCCCCGCCTTCATTTGCTGCGTCACCCCCTGTAAATAGGCCATTGCCTCACGATACTGTGCCATTCCAAGACCCGCCATAGTGTCACAAATACCACTCGCAACTGACATTGCCTCGCGGAATTTGCGATTTGAACCCCACGGACGCTCATCTGAACGTATAACCCGACGGATTGCTACAGACTCAATAAATCAAAGATTTTGTGGGCCTCCTCCAACTCAATTGCAGATCGTACGTTTGAAATCAGCCACCGGGGGTAAAGTAGTTGGGTCGGGATGACCGTTTCCAGTCTCAAATACTTCCTGGTGTAAAAGACATGTCGGCAGGGCAGCAGACGAGTGCTCATGAATAAACAAGAGCATGTCCACTCACTTTTCAATATTGAATACTCCGCGCTCAGCTCGTCAAATCCTTCATCATCTGTTGACGTACTCTTGATGATGTACACGCCCGGACACCCTTCGTAAAATTCGTAAGCGGCGGGACCCCGCGCATAAACGTACTGCGCGTGTACCAACTCACACGCATATTCACTTAAAAGATTCGCGAGGAGACTCATTTCACGATCGTACCCAGAATGATGCACGTTCACTCGTTTGATCACTTCACTCATAAAACGCCGTTCTTGTAGACTCTGGTAGTAAATTATAGTGGCAATACATTCGTACAGGAACATGAAGGAATCGACCCATTCATTTAGCTGTTTCCACGAAGCTTCCAGTCTGTTGTTCGTGTTATTACCAAGTGTCAACGTGTTTTGGCGCTCGCGAGCACACCAGTTCGCGACAATTGTCCCAATTGATTTTGAAGTACTCGATGAACGGATGCAACGGGTCTGAGCCTGGGATTGGATCATGCCCAACCGACCCCGAATGAAGCCCGACTGAGCCCATCTGATTCCCGACTGGTCTTAGAACTTGCCCTTCGGAAGATAATTCATTCCCACGTGCTCGTTCAGTAGAGACCTCCTGCCGTGCCACTGCATACCCAATCGAAGCAAGATGAACCATGTAGCGAAAGTGCTTCATGTACTCAGTCTCAGTCTTAGCGTAAACCAGCAGATTAATCACTCCACGTAGCTGCTCTTTCTGCCACGAAGTAAACCCATAATCCGACGAAGCAATCTTCTCCCTCAAATACTTCAGGACGTGGAACTGACACAACAGAATCGTGACGTTCGGGAACGCCTTCATCAGCGCAGACAACTCCGTGAAGTCCTTGTCTATTAGAATGCACCGCAACTTCTTCCAGGCCGGATTGTTTGTCTTGAACTCTTCCAGCGCTGTCAGCACCGTTGGCCATTGTTTATTTGCAGCAGTGCGTGTTGCACAAGCTGACCTTTTCCAAACGTGTCATGAGCCATAAATGAGAACACCTTATACTTGGACCGATTAGTACCATGGGTCGCGTCAATTAGCAAAACTTCGGGAAATTGATTGAATAGGGATCGCATGTGCTTCGTTTATAGTGTGATACAGGTTGCAACTTTCTACCACAAGCAAATGACAGAATACGAATAGTTAATCATAAGCACACAACCAAGCAAAATACATGTATCTGATACCTTCTCATCGACGTCGTCAACGAAATACCGCAGACGTTTCCTGGGACCTCTCCGAACTCCGGCATCAACTTCTTTAATCTTTTCGCGCTGGACGTTGGCCCGGTTCCTTCTTTCCGACTCTTCAACTTTCGGATCAGGTTCTGAATATCTTGAGCCCTTCAAAATACTTGTATTCTTGGCGCCAGCTCTACGGAGCTCGTCAACAGTTTGAAGCGCGTTGTCATTGAGCGAAATCCGAACGGATGGGTGATTTTTGTAGGCAAGTTCCGAAAGGCTGTGGTTGTGGTCAAGACGGCACCTAGTTATCTTGCCTGCAAAGTTCATGGTTGTTTTGTCAACAACCTGTACACACGTGTTAATCGAGAAGCAGCACAAAACAAACGGTACACGTTAGCAGAGACTTAAAAACGAGCCACTCCAACCCGATTGAACCCGCCCGAGCCCGAGTGTGCCCGACTCCAACATTTGTAAAAGGCCCGTACCTGTGCCCTGCAACCAGCAGCTCGGCTCTCCTGTCTTGGCCGCTTAGTGCTTGCGTTAGACTTGAACTTTCCATCTGAGTGCAGACAAACGTCCTAGCGTACTGCCCCCACTCCTCGGGTATTTTGGCGGCCGTCGATATCGTCCGGTCGATTATGGTGTTCCTCTCTGCTGCAGTAGTATTTGTCCTTGCACGGAAGACCTTACACATACATAATACATTTAAAATAGCCTAATACTGAAGACAGTACTCAAACATACCTGGAATGACTGCGCTTGATACACGGCCAGATATGCATCAAAAGCCTCTCACGAAGGAAACTGGATCTCACGAGGCGGTGGAGCGAGCACAGTTTGCTCGCTGTCCACCCCACAACCGCTGATAGCTGTCTCGGCCGAGTCGGGTCTACTTTGGCTCGACGATGACACCCATTCGCCCAGGGACGAACACTCGGATGCCTTGTCGTCGCCGCCATCGCTCTCATACACAAGGAGGCGGCGTTTGTGCTTGCTAGGCGCCCGGACACGCGTCGCCAGAGCCATATTTCTCCCGCCGCTGGGGCCACAGGTTCGGTGGGAGGGGATTGTTTTGGTGGGTGAATGGGCGCACAAGTATACACTTTGGATACACTTCACGCCGTACGGATAGGAATGGTCTTCAAATCTGAAGATTGTCCCGGATTTGGATGGCCTGTCTCGTAGTTCCCAATCGGGCATTTTACTCACTTCCCCTTTTATTTGGAGAGGACAAAAACGAGACTAGACTGCCAACTATGACATCTGTTTCAATTGATTGCTTAGAAGATGTACTTGCTAACTCGCTCACACTCGCTCTCTGCCCCACTTCACTCCGATTGCTCCTTGTCACGACCCGTTCCGTGCTCCTCGGCCGATTCTTGGTCTGTGATCCGCTCTTCTGGCCCCTTGTCCTCTCCTTGCTCAGCAGCATTTTCTTGCTCTACGACCTCGTTTTGCTCATCGGCCGCGGCTACGCGGCGGCGCTTCTTGCCTAGGCCGCGCATCTGGATGTATCGGCCAATGCGAGGGCGAGGGCGTTCATCTCCATTTTCCACTTGACGTGCCAGATTTGGTGGCACGTCAAAGCGATATTGACGTAGTGGTTCGGACGAACTCGGTCGCAGAGGTAGACGCTACACGCATTCATAAATGTCAGTAGAATTGACAGTAGAATATAAATGACTTAGCAAATTTTGGCACTTACCATTTAGTTCCATCACTGCAAGCTTCGCAGTAGAACCTCGTAGCCCTGCGCTGTGTTCCTTTAATAGCCGCATCCTATCAGCCTCGCCCCGTCCTTCTAGTCGCACGCGGAACGCCTCCGCCTCGGCACGAGTCTCCGCCGAGCCACCATTTGTTCTTTCACCTTCTCCTCTTTTTCTTGAATGGGACCAAACGGGTGGCGGCGGGGTCCGCTCCCACCACTCGTCAAGTCGCAAGTTGCGACAGCTTGAAGCGATTTTCTCTTGTTTTCGTTAGCTTTTTGTGCAATTTTTATCCGAGCCCTGTACATTTCAACGTTTTTAACACGTAGTATATACTACATGACAGAAAAGAGACATAAATCAGGCGAGGCTCTTATATTTTCATATACAACGCGTGAGTGCAGGAGGGGGGGGTTAAGGACGTCAAGGCGGGTGCCGAGATAACAGTATATTATGGAAATAAGACGTGGTTCTCCTGCGCGTGTGGTGGCTGCTGTACGGAACGAACTACAAACAGTGAGTAGACAGATGCCACGTAAGATTCGGTAGAAACACTGGGGTAACTCGGAGACAACGTTTAATCAGGAAGTAGTTTATGCAACTACTAATGGTTTATATACTAAATCCGAAGTGCTGGACAATTACTTTTGTTGCTCAAGATTCCTCTAGTGTGAAGCAGAGCTCGCAATCGGGTAACCGTACCCGAATTTTTACCCGACAGCCGTACCCATGGGCGACTTTCGGCCACCCGAAACCTATTTTAACGAAAGGTCGGCTGGGTACGGCCACTCGAAACCTATTTGAATAGAAGGTCGGCTGGGTACGGCCACCCGAAACCTATTTGAATGAAAGGTCGGTCGGGTACGGCCACCCGATAAATTAAATCCGTGATTGTTCCATCGATCACGGACACATGGAGACATTGGATTGGCTGACATACTAAAACCGAGTCAGTAGTTGCGGAAATGTAAATATGGCGATTGGATGCACCAGAGACAACACGGGGCAGTAGGAAAACGGGAGCAGCATTTAAACTTATACAAATCTCACTTCGGCATTTGCCTTCCACAATACAAGTCCAGTTTACCAAAAATATTACATGGGTGGGTACGGTGCCCGAAAATATGACTTGGGTGGGTACGTGTACCCGAAGTCTACGAAAAAGAAATGGCGGCTGGGTACGGGTACCCGATAGTTACCTTTTGCGAGCTCTGGTGTGAAGGCACTAGTAAGTCGTACGTATAACGTTCAGCTACTTTAAAAAAGTATATGCAGTTAATGAAGTCCTGAATGTCAAAGTGTACGAAGACACAAATTCTCACATGTATAGTGTTGCCACACCTTTCAGGATCTACATAAAGTGTGTGGGTCGAGTCCAAACCCACTCAAGGATGTGCTAGATCATATCAAACTCAGCGCCGGTCCAATCGTCCGAGGGCGGCCATCTTAGTACACACCGTTATCGTTCTCGCGCTTTCGTTGGCTTTTATTTGCAAGCCACCTGTCTGTGCTATCCACGTGATCTTTCGCACGAAGCGCAAACATAACGTGGACAAAGACGCCAAACGAAAAGAAGAAGTTGCACCCGCACCACTTGCGTAATATACCCACGGGTCAACCAGACAGAGATTGACCCTGTACCTCCATCCTCGCATAATTGATGCCCATTAGAGCAGAAACTGCAATACCCACCTCATCGGTTATTTGGAGCCATTCTGACTCGATTTGCGAGAAGCAAAACGATATGTACGATGTAAGCACATCCAGTAGTCACATTGTACGGACGGGACTCATCCCACACACCAAGGAGCTTCTCTCTTGTCCTTTCTGACACACTGCGCACGAGGGTTTTTGCTGGTGTGACGTCGTAACGGAACGCTCTTGGGTTCCCAGCTTGGTCCTGGCAACATGAAAAAAACTCGCGAAGCAAAAGCTCATTGTTAATGGGCGGCGTAGAGTGTAGTCGCGTTTCAGAAGCGCGTTATAAGTCCCCACCGGGTTATTTGTGACGGCAAAGCCACTCGGAGTTCTAAGTGCTTGCCACTTGCTGAATCACTCAAACAACCACTGGGCACTCATGTAACCGGCGAAATTCTCTAGAAAAGGATTTGTTCTCCACGCGGCTAAAAATTCGATTCCGCATTCGTGCAAATTCAATCTCATTTCTCGCAAAGTGTAGATCATATACGTCACGTACTAGCGCTGCCGCCACACCGGATGGAAACCCTTTAATCGCCTTCTGGATCTTTTCTATCACGTGAAACAAACAGATTAGTGACTGAAACCAAGGATTAACGCCGAATACGGAGTGCAGTGCGTTATGTTGGGCCTGGTCACCGTCCGCCATCGCGTATAGAACACATAAATCTCTCCGTGTCGTCCAGAAAAACAAACGACGGATCGAGAGCAGCACGGCCTCGAGCACCTCTTGAATGTCTTACATCTCTTGCGAAACGACGAATAGAGCGACCAAATGAAAAATTCAAGAGCGATCCGATATCCTATTACCACCACAGGATAGCCGCGGTAATTCATTTTGTATTTGACATCGATGTGGAGAACAAACGTGTCGACGTAGCAAACGCGTCATCAGGGCTTTCGTACTCATTCCAACGATGAACGGTTTTTCGTCTGAGCCGTTGCCAAGTCGTACCTTCCCATCTGGGCCCTCCAGGGGTGTCTCGAACTTGCGTGACAGCGCATAGCGAATGCGCATCGGGCGAAGGTGGCGGTCCGACATCTCCCTACAGAACACCTTCTGTGACGGAGTAAGACTTTAGGGTTTCGAGCCAGCGACGGCGCTGTTGTACACACCGAACTCGTACAACGAAATCTGACTGGTATCCAGAGAGTTAAGTAGCTTTCAGCGCCACGGACTAGCAAATGTCGTGCCTTGGCTACAATGCTCCGATGCGCACTCCGGCAGCCTGTAACGCATCTTGTGAGGATTCACGCCCGTGCACAACGAGCAAGCCATCGTGTTTCTCTTCGCAATGTCGTATGGCACCATCCCTCCCAGTGTAGACTACCATCCAGACCAAGACCTTTCACCGTCCAGGGAACTCGTTCCGGCACTTTCATTCTGGCAGCCCTAAAATTTGTTTCGTGATGCAGCGGGGCTGCCGTAGACTTTAGCGTAGAGGAAGGCTTATCGACTTATAGAGTCTTAAGCAGGTTAGCAACCTTAAGTTCTATACGAGAACTTATTGCAAGCGTAAGACAGCAGCTTACAAACTCCAAGAGTAATTAGGAGCTTTAATTAATAAAGCGACTGAACCCTTTAACTCTAAAGATTAACTGTTTTCTATTATTTTTATGTCGGCAAAGCCGGTTTTTGTATATCTATAAAGTTCACTATCTACCATAGTGAAACCTAATCAAATGATATCGATTGGCTGTGTGAGCCGTATTAACTATCAGGAGTCGGAGTATCGACTTAAGGAGGGATGTGATATTAGATGTATCACATCAACCATACCCTTTAGTAACCTAGTTACATTATAAGTAATCCCGTTACACTCTCCCCCACCAGACTGAGAACACCACGTGTCTTCACTCGTCATATTGCCTCACTCGAAGGCAGTTCTACTGAACGAACAACGTGGGACGGGGTCCTCTCTGTGATAATTAAATCCAGACCTTTCCAAGTTCCAACAAGCCTAACTGTGAAATGCCTCACAAAAGGATTCGATCTGAAGACCACAGTTCATCAAGCCGCCCCCCCGAGCCCAAACTCGCCCTCTGCACCTAGTGCCCATTGGACAGACGAGCTGTAGTCGAAGTGGCTGCCGCCGATCTCAACACTCAGTGTGAAAGAGTATCACTATCAGAAGCGTCAGAAAAGCGAGGCCGAGAATATGGCTCCAGCACGTAGTGCGAATGAGAAGCTCATGGATGAGTTCGATCCTTATACGGAGGAAGTCGATTACAAATCCGAAACGGAGATGCCCTCTGAGCATGAGGAGCTCTCTGAGCCAGAGACGCCACGCGTGGTGCGCACTCGTAATCCGTTCCCTGAACGCTCTGACCACGCAGCTCAAACAGCGCCGCGCGCATCGTCAGGTTTGGAAAGCCCCGTTGTGACCAACAACCTCGTCGTGTTGCTCTTCGCAATGTTGTATGGCACCATCCCTCCCAGTGTAGACCATCTAGCCCAAGGCCGTTCACCGTCCAGGGAACTCGTTCCGGCATTTTCATTCTGGCAGCCCTAAAATTTGTTTCGTGACGTATGTCCGTTTAAAGCGCTGATTGGGTAGCGATCCCTAACCGCGCTTTGTCTGTGCAATTTTCAAGAGAACATACATGCATGAAAACTAAGTGTGATCACCAACATTTAAGGTGCTGACCCACGTTTATTGTGCCAACACTGCACTGTTGGGTGCCAGTAACGCTTCCTCCTATAATTGTTTCGCGTGCTCTGTCTGCAACTTTGACTTCTAGTTTACTTATTAAGAGCATTTCCACCCGTTCTGACAAAACCAAAGTTAAAAAGCGAACTTAATCGCGTTTAACTTCGCATATAAGTTTTGGAGTCCGACAAACCCCCGACTAAACATTGACAAAAGTCCCTTACAAAATCTAAGATAACGGTAGTCGAAGGCTAAGTGCTGGTTAAATTTGACTGAGCTATTACCGGTACCCGAATTTGCCCGAAATGAATCGTCTTTATCAAGAGCATTTCCACTCGTTCCAAATATTAACTTACCGGTAATATAAATACCGTATTTCGCATGTAGAGAGCTGCAGCTGCTTATGAGCTACACCCTATTATCAACCATTTATCGACTGCCCTGTCTGCAGCGACTATTTTTAGTTTAGTTGGAACGGGGGAAATGGCTCTACCATAATAGGTATTTATATTACCGGTAAGTTAATATTTGGAACGAGTGGAAATGCTCTTAGGCAGGTTTCCACCGGAATCTGCCGGTAAATCTCATACGGTAAAGTCCGATAATTTGTGTATTAGGCAGGTTTCCACCGGAATCTGCCGGTAAATCTCATACGGTAAAGTCCGATAATTTGTGTATTTGTGCACTTGTGTATTTGTGCACATGGCTACAGCGATTCTACCCAAAACTCACGGAGCCACTCACCAAAAAGCACGCAACAATGGCGACAGGTACGGCAAATGTACCCGGGCGGCACTGACGGCTGGACGGTGGTTCTCTCTAGATGGAAGATGGTTCTCACCACCTCACACCCCTCCTTAAAGCTTCAGTGTCGTTTAAACGCCTCTACATTCCTCGACCTAATCATCAACTCCCTGTATGCCCAAATGTATCACAGCTAAAGACGAAGCGAACGACTTGCCCCGTACCAAGTTCTTCCTCCGTGGTAAGGGTGGTATTGAGGCCATTTGGGGGCCTCCTTCGTCCAGTAAACAGGACGGGAAGATCGAGCGCGATGAGAACTTTGACGCCCCGGGCAATGCCGACCTCATGGAATTATCAGAGGATGGCAAGCTGATGGTGCTGGTACGCACCGCTTCAGGCTTCACGGTTCGAGATTCAGAGAATGGCGCTGTCCAGGTGGAAGTGTCCAACCCTGGTATCCACGCGGTGGCGTGGTCGCCTCTTGGCTCGCACTTGCTGACGTGGCAGCGACCGCAAAAGGACTCGGACCTCGGCAACCTCATCGTATGGGACGTTGCCACTGGCAAGGACGTCGCACGCTTTAACCACAAGGCTTACACTCGCGACGTACGTTATTGGAATTCATTTGTGGTCTTCCTATAGTGAGTCTGAAAGGTTTGTTTTGCATCGACAGAAATGGCCGCCTTTGCAGTGGTCGTCGGACGAGACGATTTGTGGTCGTCAGAGCGCAAATGGAGTCGTGATTTACAGCGGTCGGGATATTGGAGCAGGCCAAATCGGTCAAATTAACCTTCCGGTATCTTACGCAATTTGTAGGACCCTTTCGCTCTGAAAGTTACTGATATTTCTGCTTCCCTTTATGATGCTTAGAATGTCGCGAATTTCAGTGTAGCTCCTGGGAGTGCTCCATACAAAGTTGCTCTGTTTGTTCCAGAGAAGAAGGGTAAACCCGCTAGCGTTAAGGTGTACCAGTTTCCGAACAGCTTGGATGCACCTACAGCAACGAAGAGCTTTTACAAGGCACAGGACGTGTCTTTGAAATGGTCTCCCACAGGCAGCGCTCTCATTATTGAAACGCGTACGGACATCGACACGTCCGGCAAGTCGTATTACGGCGAGACTGGTCTCTTCTTTCTGCAAAGTGACGGTGAGTATGACTGTATCGTGCCGCTTACGAAAGAAGGAGCGGTTCATGATGTGGCATGGGACCCGACTGGACGTGGTTTCGTGGTGATTGCTGGCTCGATGCCTGCACATGCTACGCTGTACGACACCAAGGCGTTGCCCATCTTTGAGTTCGGCGCTGCGCCTCGTAACCACGTGAGCTGGAGTCCTCACGGTCGCTTCCTGTGTCTTGCTGGTTTTGGCAACCTTCGTGGTGACATGGACTTCTGGGAGCGCAACAAGCTGAAAAAGATGGGATCGGCCACGTCCAACGCTGCCACCACTTTTGCTTGGTCTCCGGATAGCCGCTACTTCGCTACGGCCACGACGTTCCCACGTCTTCGTGTGGATAACGGCTTTAAGGTCTTTTGTTACGATGGTGCCGGTCCCATTCACCAGGAGGAGCGTGGTGAGCTGTATGACCTCAAGTTCCGCCCTGCTGCGCAGGACACTTACCCAAATCGTCCTCAGTCTCCTCGTCGGAAGGGTGAGGAAGCGGGTTTCGGCTCTTCCGCCGCCCCGAAGTCTGCGCCGAAGCCGCAAGCATATCGTCCGCCTAATTCGACGGGAGCCCTGGCTGCTATGATGCGTAAAGAAGAAGGAGGATCTAAGAAGCTGGACCGCAACAAGTACGCAGCACCCCGCGGTGGTACTCCGACAGTACCAGGTATGGCTGCGCCTCGCGTGATCCCTGGAATGGGAGCGGCTGCTCCAAAGAAAATTAGCAAGAGTGCTCGCAAGAAAAAGGCTCAAGACGCCGCGGAGGCGAAAGCAGCAGTAGAGGAGGCTCTGGCTAAGGTTGGTGCTGCACCTGTCGAGGAGGTTCCGGTACAGTTAACTCCGACTCAGATGACACCTGAGGAGAAGGCGAAGAAGGTGAAGAACTTGCTCAAGAAGCTTAAGCAGATTGATTCTATCAAGGCGAAGAAGGAGGCGGGTGACTCGCTGAACGACGATCAGCTGCAGAAGCTTATGACTGAGAAGGCTCTGCGTGATGAAGTGGCCGAACTTTCCGCTTAAAAATCTGTGTGAAAAGGAAGCGGTGGGTACTCGTGTGTCTAACTTAGAGACGTTGTCGGTGGGACAGCCATAGAGCACAGACATTAAACAGGGACAAGCTGCGCTCAATGCAGTGAAAAAATGTGCGTTTGCCCCACCGTTGTTAAATCATTTTTAGCAGTTCTCGCTTCCATAACTCCCGTTTAACTTACCTTCTTATTATTACCGTGGCCGGTGGCATATCGAGCCCAATGAGTTGACGGCATAGACGGTGGATGTACGAAATGCTGTACAAGTAAGAAATATACCATCAATAAGTCAATTCCTGGCCATTCTTTGAATCCATCATACCCAAGTAGGTGTTGACGTACCGGAGGGATCGTGGAGGCTCCGACTGTGTGAGGTGGGACGACGTACGAATCCCAAGCTCGTCGGACGGTCACCAAACCGTCAAAAGTCAGGTTTGCAGAATCCAGAATATGTTTTGGAGATTCGTTTGCTTGTGCTGATAAATAGGTTGTCACTTGTTGTTTTTTTGTAGCAACACCCGAGGGTCCATGCGAAGAAGAGCTTTCTTCCTTAGAAACATGCAGCTCTCCCGCAATTTCCTTACTTAATTTCGGCTCCGGGTTGTTTTCTGCAGCCGAAGTCGCACTGTCATGTTTGCTTACGTCTACTGCATGAAGAGCTTTCTTCCTTAGAAACATGCAGCTCTCCCGCAATTTCCTTACTTATTTTCGGCTCCGGGTTGTTTTCTGCAGCCGAAGTCGCACTGTCATGTTTGCTTACGTCTACTGCATGATACAAACTCTTTTCAGCACGGTGCCGCAATTTGGCTCGCTTTCGATACGCCTGCACGGAACAAAAGCTCGCTCGTTAGTCGCGTACCCTAAGGCAAGAAGCCAACGTTGTGATAGTTTACCTTCTTCTTCTTTACTTTTGCTGCAAAGGCTTGAATCTCTTTGAGTTGTTGTGCTGGGAACAGTCCCGACATTGCGTCCATCGCCTCTAGCTCCTTCTTCAAAGCTTCACAAACCGCAACTTTTCGTTCTCTTTGCGCACGCAGCCGAGCGATTTCTGCACTGAACACCGCATTTTCTTCACTTTGGTTCTTAGCAGCGTTTGCGTTCACTTCAAGTCGCTTGTCAATTGCAATCAGCTCCTCCGCTGCCACTTTGAGCTGCCCCACAAGCTTCTGAGCTTGCGCAATTCGACAACGCAATAATCTCAACGGAGGTTCCGAATTTCTCTTTACAGCATGTTCAGTCTTTTCTACAGAGCTGCAATGTGTCCGTCTGAAAGAGTTCAACCACGTCTGCTCTGGATCCACTTGAGGAGGTGGAGGAGGAGGTACAAAGCGAGGGAAATAGCGGCGTGGGGGTCTCAAAGGTGGCGGATAAAAACGTGGTGGACCTAAAATACCATTAAATGGCGGTGTAAATGACTGCACGAAGGTAGGAGGCGCTGGTGGTCGCATCCACGGAGCTTGGGAGTTCCTGGGTGGAGGAGGCCATCGAGGTTGCATTTTAGACAACGAAATTCATAGTGGTGTTTATTACACAAACTTGTGTAAATGTGATGTGGTAATGCTATGTAAATTTGGTGTGAGTTTGTGAGTTAGCCAAGATGGCGGACACCAGCGTCTTGCTCAAGTGCGTGCTGCAGCTGGCGGCATGCAGCGATAAGGTTCGTTGATGTATGAACCACTTTATAGAGTAGTTAATAATATCCTATTTAACGCTTGATTGTTGCGATGTGAGCAGCTCCGCACGACGGACGCAATGCTCGGACAGTACGTGAGCCGAATGCAGTGCGACTTGCCGGCGTCTGCGATGCCTCGTCTAACGTCCAAGCTGGCGGTGGTCCCAGCAAACTCTGAGAGGGCGAAACTCACTCCTGAAGAGAAATTTCAGGAAGTTTACGATCAGGGGACGGAGATGACGGAGCGACTGGAGATCACCAAGTCCCGGCTTGAAAAGGAGCTGCGGCGGCGGTCAGAGAGCGTAAGAAGCTTTTTGCTGTTATAGATAGAGAGTGAGTGTATTAAGCTAAGTATGCTCTGTTATTGTGCAGTTCCGTGATCTGCTTAAGAGCCGAAACACTGATATTCAAGAGGAATACGCGCGAATGCTGAAGGAACTGGATGACCAGACAGTGTCGCTGGACGAGGAAATTGCAAAGGAGCGCGATGTTAAGGCAAATCGAGTTAAACGCCGACGTGAAGAAGATCTTGAGCGGAAGGCAAAAAAGAAACTACAAGTAGAAGAAGAAAGTACCAAGCTGAAGGAGCAAGTGGATGAGTATACGTCAGAAATCCGACAGCTACAGGAAATCTTCGCGTCGCTGGAAAGGGAAGCGAGTGAGAATGATATCCATGTCCCTCAAACTGCTGAAGAACGACGCCAACGTGATGAGGAGCGTACCCAGAATGAAATTGTGGAGCTTCAGCAGGAAATTGTGCTCCTGAAAGAAGCCCAAGAAGCAATCGCAGAGAAAATTGATGTACGTGTTGTAAGGAGACTGCTGTGATTACTGAAGTTTTTATTGGTTGCTGTGTGTTTTCAATACCTGCAGAAGCAATCTCTGAAGGTTCAGTACGAAGAAGAGAAGCAAGAAGTGTTGGAGGAAACGGCATATGTAAGTACCGTGTACTGCAACTATGGGGCCTTTGTTTGATATTGAATGTAATTGTTTGAGTGGTGCAGCTCCAGACTTTGGTGGAAGATCTCACACCTCAAATTAACTCGAACGGCGTGCGACTGCATTCGTTGCTCCGTACACTCGCGCCGACTCCGGGGATTGGAACGCTCATGACTCGGCTCTACCAGCAGTTGTGCAATGACTCATCTTCGCCTTCAGCAATGCCTCTCACATCGCGAAAGACTGTTGACCTGAAGACGTTCCTTAACGTACGCACTGCTTCCGACGATGCTTTTTCTTGGTGACTTTATTAACTGTGAACTTTTGTATCTATACTTAAGAGCTGTCCGAGTTTCGAGGAAGGGAATCGAGCTATCGACGAGCTAAACAAGCTGCAACTTATCCATTGCTACGAGTCAAGTGGAATTATTGCGTTGGCAGAGTAGCGCTTCAACTTCCATTCAAACAACTCTTTTTCCCATTATTGTCAAAACATAATTTTCCAAAAATCACTGGTGCAGACTGGTAGTCAAGACACAAGAAATGTCTGCGTCTGCATCAGATGAGCAGCGGACGCAAGAGTCTCATATTAGTCGTACCTACCATTCAGACAACTCTTTTTCCCATTATTGTCAAAACATAATTTTCCAAAAATCACTGGTGCAGCCTGGTAGTCAAGACACAAGAAATGTCTGCGTCTGCATCAGATGAGCAGCGGACGCAAGAGTCTACAACTTACTACTCTTCTTAGTGTTAAACTGTTGTTTCTTAAGCTCCTTCAAAGTAGCCAAGTACTCACCACTCGTTGCAAGTCGATCCAGCTCCTTAAACTCGTAAACCAGCGCCTCACGGATCTTGGGGGCGCGTTCAAGACGCAGCAGCGACTTGAAAACTGGCAGACTCTTCTTGTTGAAGCGGTTAGCCACAATCGGCTCAACCTCAGCGAGCACCGTATCCAGGAATCCGTTCGTGGGGAAAATGTCGCCCACGATCTTCGCATCCAGGGCCTCCTTGGCTTTGTAAACCTTGGAGCGGATGACCAGATTGTTGGCCACGGTGGGGCCCAGAAGATGTGGGAACGTGTACGAGCACGCAAATTCAGGCACAATTCCAATGCGTAAAAACGGTGTCCAGAACGTGGCAGTCTCGGCAGCAAAGACGAGATCGCAGTGCATGAGAAGCGTGACGCCAACACCAATAGCAGGGCCGTTCACAGCCGCCACCAGCAGCTTCTTGCATTCCACCATCGTGTGCATGAACTTGAAGAGAGGACCCTGTGAGGGCGGACGCATCGACCCGTCGGCCAAAATGGCGCTCTTGTCCTTCACGTCGGCGCCACTCGTGAAAAAGTCGCCATGTCCAGTGAGCACGAAAGCGTGCAGAGTGGCGTCGGCTTCGTAATCAACTAGCGCTGCTGTCAGCTGCTCAAACATCGCGTCATTGAAAGCATTCTTAGCACGGGAGCGGTGCATTTCGACTACGAGGATGCAGCCGGCATGCACGGAGCGACGGACCACTGCTTCCTGCTGCTGCTTGATGGTCATGGCTGCGGATTTGAATATGAACTGCTTCGACGTTAGTCGACAAATTCGTATTGCACAATCGTATCATTTTTAGCCTATTAAATCGAATATTGATGAGCTCTTGTATTTACTCATTTGATAAAGAAGTTCATTTTTAGCCTATTAAATCGAATATTGATGAGCTCTTGTATTTACTCATTTGATAAAGAAGCAAAATGCGTTCTTATTGACTAAAATACGTTTACATTTGTCTCGGTTGTCAGACTTGGTCATCTCTCATTGGTTAAAATACTCGACTACCACTATTCAATTAAAATGACTAAGGTAAACAGCCAGTTTAAGTCGGCAAAAAACAACTGATGTTTAATCGCCAATAACTTTTGATGGAGATCGAATTTGAGAGTTTCACGCACCGTTCTGAAATCTCCACCGCTTCCCCTATTTTTTAGATGTGTTTGCGTCGGTAAACACACATTTTGTTGCTCGGTGCACCTGATCAAAGAAAACCCTTCGTTTTGGTCATGAAATCAGTTTAAGTCGGCAAATTGACTTGAATAAACTATGCTTTGAGACCCGAGCGACCCAACAAAAAAGTACAGTCGAATTTCTTTAAAGTCCGAAATATTCCTGTCTAAATCAATTTTAAAAAGTTGCATAAGGTTATGAAGCATTATAAATGATGAAGGAGAAGCTAGACGATTGCCTCGTACAGCACGGGGTCTTGTTTTCCTTGCACAGGAACATGTTTTGGTTTCGTCTGCTTCTTCTCTTTTGCCTTCCGCTTGCTCACTTGATTTGGGGCTGTGTCGATGATCGCTAGTGACAAGTGCGACGAGCACCCATCCATCAGTAGAAGCAAC
>JAIKVB010000456.1:0-25853 GCA_024679045.1 Phytophthora brassicae | reverse complement strand
TTAGTCAGATTTACTCGATTTATGCACGTACGACACGATATGTCTCACTCTCAGCGCATCGTTGCAACGGTTTCGGCAGTCTACGCGGGACAATAATAAGATGATCAAGGCATGGATGGAAGAGGCGGAGGTATGCATCACGTAATCGGTCTTTAGTCAGATTTACTCGATTTATGCACGTACGACACGATATGTATCACTCTCAGCGCATCGTTGAAACGGTTTCGGCAGTCTACGCGGGACAATAATAAGATGATCAAGGCATGGATGGAAGAGGCGGAGGCGAACATGCAAGCGAACCGCTTCCGCTACGGGTCGCCGCACGGAAAGCCAAGGGACTACAAGTCCGAGGAAGCCATGTACAACTACGCGAAAGGGGCCACCGACCAAGGGTGTTCCAACAATATCGCCGGGTTGCTTATCATCGTGGAGCGCGGAGCCGTGGACCAGTTTCTCAAGCGCTAAAGGAAAGCGGACTCGTCGAAGGTCGCAACCTTGTTGTCGCTTCCGAGCATCCAGCGATCGCGACCTGACAACGACAGGGCGAGTACAGATCACCCAACACCTTGACTGGACATCGAAGCGATCCTAACAAACCCAAATATAGCTGTGCTAAATCCAAACGAGCTGTGTGTTTCGTCTACACAATGCCAAGTTTGTAGAAAAAGGTACTCTACGCGCGATGGTAGAAATGCTGCGTCACGCTCGCCGTACGCATCGCATTTACAAAAATCGACGCCGTCGTTGATTTGTTGCGGTTATCAGGCAAATCACCCCAAAGTCGCGCCGTCGTTGAAAGATGTAAGGTTTTAAAAAATAAACGGCCGTTAGTCCAATGGATTTGAATAAAACTAGTCCTTGTTTCTTCGGTGTTTTTTCTTTTCTTTTATTGTTTCCCGCGGTAATTCTGATGCGCCCCATCCTCGGCTTTTCATGCGCTTTGCGCGCTTGCCTCGTTCCTTTGGTTGGCTCTACGAATTTTGAGTGCCTGTTTAAACGCGTACAAAAATCTTGATAGCCTAGTCTGGAAGCTTTCTACGCATTTTGAGGTGCCTGTTTAAACTCGTACAAAAATCTTGTACGAGTTTAAACAGGCCCCTCGAAATTCGTAGAAAGCTTACAGACTAGGCTATCTTTACCATGGCAGGCTGCCTCATATTTATATATATATTATTCTCCCTTAAAACACCATTTAAAATGCATTACAAACGTCCATTTGATGCAGGAGCAGACTAAGAATTGCAGCTAGTGCTAGTGAGAGACGCAATGACTCATATCGGGCCACAGTTTCATATACATCATTATAACCAAAGCCATAGCATTGGGTGTTGCCTTGCATCACTAATCTAGCCTTAAATCGCTCGACCGTTCCATTAGTACGACATTTAATACTAAATAGCCAATGACAACTTAGAGCCCTTCGACCAGATGAATGTGGTACTAATTCCCACGTTTGGTTACTCAAAAGAGCCTCATATTCAGTCCTAATTGCAGACTCCCACTGTTTGTAATGTTGTCTCTGCACGCTATCCTTTCCTGTAGGCCATATCATATGTTGGCCCATCTCGGCGGTACTGCGAATGTTGAAGCTTCGCGTGGCTCCAAAGCGGGCGGCTCGGAGAGGCTGTCGATCGCAGAATATCGGCTCTTGAGGGGTGAAACGGATGTGGCGAAGTATGGCGCGGTGGAGGCTCAGATCCTTGCTTATGCTGCCTACGCGCGTGCTTATGCTGCTGATACCGCAACAGCTCATTCGGAGTCTGGTCGCCGTGAGATGATGGAACGGCTGCGTCGTTTGGAGACTCTTGTCTGTGGAGGGCCTTAGACGGCTGTACCTTCGCGCCAGGCTCGGGCCTACTAGGCGTCAGCGGCGTCGACAGGGTCTTTCCGATGCGGGGGCTCAAGCGAAGGAATAGTCGCTGGGACGTACGGCTTCAGGCGCCCGACGTAGAACGTCGGATGCAGACGCATAGTGGTAGGAATGTCTAGTGTATAGGCATCACCAATGACGTTAATAATCTTGAATGGCCCAATAAAACGTGGCGCCAATTTGTTCGCGCCCAAATTCGTAATTGCTGTGTTCGTGATGCCCTCAGTAGACAATAGAACTGCCGGAAGAAGGACGTATTCTTTCGGCCTCGTCGATCTGCGTTTGCTTTCTGTTTATCAACAGCAGCTTGGGGCGCGTCACGAACCAATCTCTTGACGGTTCTGCGATGGAACGGGAAATCGGATACTGATGCAGACGCAATTGAGGTTTCGGCTTCCTTCGGGGAGAAGTTCACAATACTGGGAGTGGGCGCGGCAGTTTCAGCCGCGTCAATCGCGCAGGAATCATCGAATGTCACGCTATGAAGTGCGTGACCTAGCACAGGAGCATCCAGACGCTATCTGGATGGGAGGTGGATCTTGCTCGAGGTCTGTACTGACTGTGAAGTCGGTGCCTTTTCTCCCCAACAAGAGTGGAGCCCGCTGACTCGTCAGAACTCCGAACAGCCAGGAGAGCTGGAACGCGCGGGTTTCGCACGTTGTTATACATCACACCAGATGACGGGCCTTCTGTACGTAGTCGCGCATGTCGAGCTTGCCTTGTCGAAGGGCGAAGAACTCAGCACGAGAGCGCGACTCATCGGGGGCTCGGAAGCGAGGTGAAGATCACTCTGGATGGCATCCAGAGTCGGGAAGGCGGTGGCGTCGGTCACCAGTCGACCGAGCGCTCATTCCTTGGCTTTCCTGGTCAATCGGGAAAGCAAGTAGTTCACCTTCGCCGATTCAGCCTCGAGGAGTCTCGAGGCGATAGCGATGTCGATCTCGCGGAACCACCGATTCGGAGGAAGCCGGTCTTGACCGGTGCCGGAGTATGCGGATGTGTCCGTCTTGACGGCATCGCCTCTCGTGGAGCGCGAGGGAGTTGATACTCGCCGTGTGGCTTCGGCGAGCTCTCGTTCCATGAACTCTTGGGTGGCTTGACGCTGAGCCTCAGGTGTTGTAGAACTCAGCAACGTCGCGACGACGGCCTCACCGGTAACTTCGGCGAGGCGATGAAGCGTGTCCCACTCAATCCGAGTGAGATGAGGAAATCTCGCGTGCTCCAGCGTGCCGTCGGCTCCCATGACTTGGTTCATCTTGATCTTGGTCGTTGGAAGGACTACTAAGTGCTACAAGGTCTACCAGGTATGACGGGCCAGGTCTGTCCGTTATGTAGCGTACACTATAGATGCGAGGAAGCGGAGATAGACTAAGTCAAGTAGGGACTTCGTTGCAAATTAAACTCTGATTTATGTTAGTGGCCTTGGGGACCACTCAAATACAAACTGTCGTCTGATTGGTTGAAATTGTTAACCAATGACAGGACTACACGAAGGACACGCTAGCCGTGTGCTTTTGTACCTAATTATGTATCTACTTTTTTGACACTAGTTTTAACTGATATGTAACTGTAACAGCCCGTTACAAACACCAGATGCGGGATTTCTGGGTATACTTGGTGGCCCAGACGTCCTTCAGGTTTGTTGCTGCACTCTTCTGGCTGGGTGTTCATTTCTTGTATCCTCACTTCTCTCTTGTGTAGTTTTTGGCAGTTACTTGTTGAAGATTTTAGTTTCCATCATCAAAACGCAAGAGTCGGGCTTGTGGTTGAGCTTGATTAATTGTTCAATCAAGGCGGCTTGGTGAAGAAACATTGTAGGCTTCGTGGTGCTGGCTTTGATGGGACTTGGTTGCAGGCTTCTGTTCGTGTTGCAGGCTAGATGTGATGACCAAGCTAGAAGCTCATTGACGGAGTGATCTTGCCAGATGACGCAAGCTTCCAGACGTGTGACTGTACGTCCGTCTTCCTTCAGTGATGAATAATTAAGCAGCAGGTAAGTGATGAGTATTTCAATAACCATTTTGTTTACGTTGTACTTTACAGTCATAAGCCCTTGATACATGTTGAATAGTGCTGTCGCAACAGCTCATATCTTTGTCTGCGTATCCGAATCGAAGGCATCGAGCGATAGGAGAGACGACGGTATCGGGGTGTCGCACACTCAAGACCCAAGCAACCTTGTGATCTTCGGATGATGAGCTGAAGATGTACGTGAAGACCTTTTTCGTCGCTGTCATATTCCACGCCCCTCGTTCGAAGACTACTGTACACCCAATTCAGCATTTGCATGCTGCGCTCTCCACGCCGAAAAGAGTGAGATGCCAAGTGCTCGGGTACGCCTGCTATTACCGCAACCGATAAAAAAACACGGTTGACGTAGATGTGCACACCAGGAGTGCATTGCATGCTGCGCTCTCCACGCCGAAAAGAGTGAGATGCCAAGTGCTCGGGTACGCCTGCTATTGCCGCAACCGATAAAAAAACACGGTTGACGTAGATGTGCACACCAGGAGTGCATGGGGTCCTCTCATTAGTTGCAGCGGCGGTCAGTATATCTGCGAAGACGAGCACGTTGATGAGTGGAGTTGCCGGAGCCAATGAGGCTGCGAAATAGCCATTAGCTCAGGAAGTTGGCTCAGCACATAACAAATCGGCGATAATTGGGTCACAAGGGCGAGCGCAATTGCAAGCAGAGAACACATGGCGAATACTTCGTCAGGGTCGAGCGACAGATCTTGCTCCGCCCGGGTCTTGAGGCGGAGGAAGCGGACGAAGAATATGTCGCCTGGACCGATCGACAGGTTATCCTTCTGCAGCATTGTGAGGTCCGATGCATGCTCGAAGAGGAGCCAAAGCAGACACAACAACGCCGCATCTTGGTTGTCAGCACCAGTAACTGCAGTGGAATACAAGTACTCCATCTTTTTTAGAGCCGACATTGTGCATGCTGGGGCCTTGTTCACAAAAATCCTGACTCACGCTGTATGTAATGACGCCCTAGCGTATGTCCCTTCTTGGGCAGGTTCTTGTCGACCGCTGCTTGGTCCCGTCGGAATTGTTCTAGCAATCGGTTCTTGGCCTGTCGAAAGTACTGTATGACCGAGTGTCGAGCTAAGAGCTGACCCTTTCGACCCTCCGTGAAGGCGAGATACATACCGAACTTGTCCACCACAACCTTCAAGAAGTGAGGTGCAATCTCCCGCTGCATGCACAGTTGCAGGTGCTCCCAACTAACATCTTCCTCCTCGAGGAACTTCAAAAACGAGTGCGCTGCGTTCTCGCGAGAACGCTTTGTTTTGGCAGGTGTGAGGTCGGTCAGAGTCGAAGATGTCGGAGCTTAGGCGTTATTCGTGAAATATGCGAACGACTTGGTGTTTGTAGAGTGATATCAATAACAGCGCTGCTCCCTCCGACCGATACGTCGGTGAGGTGTTTTACTCGTCCATCTGACCTCTGATTGGTCTTAATTATTGCATTTATTCGATTTGATTCGCTAATAAAACGGCTACTACGCTTACCAATTTGGTCAGTAAAGTCAGTAATTAATTTAAGTGTGCTTTTTAGAGCAAATCCAAATTTTCCGGTAGCACAATATTGCACTACAATTTAACGTGAATCTTCACTTTTAAAACGTGGTAAGTAAATGGAACCTTCTCTTGCAGACGCTGCGCCTGCGCGAGAACTGGAGGTGGACTCCAGCGACGCCATCCGCCTGATTCTGCAGTTCCTGCGCGAAAACCGCCTGTTCGGTGCCATGCGCGCGCTTCAAGAGGAGTCTCAGGTTAGTCTCAACGCTGTGGAGTCGGTGGACGTTCTGACTGGCGACATCTCGCACGGCCGCTGGGATCGCGTGCTGCAGCAGACGAAAGCGCTTGAGTGCAGCGCAGCCGCTATGATGGATTTGTACGAGTTGGTGGTGCTAGACATGATCGAGGCGCAGGAGAGCGACGTGGCGGTGCAACTGCTACGCAACACCCCCGCAATGACCACAATGAAGCAGACTCAGCCGGAGCGCTACCTGCGGCTCGAAAAGCTTGCCCAACGAGCCATTTTTAACTTAGCAGAGGCCTACACAGGCACTACAAAGCAGAAACGACGAGATGAAGTTGCTCAGGTGTTCCGCAATGAAGTGTCGACGGTAGAGCCGTCCAGATTACTGGTTCTGCTAGGTCAAGCACTCAAGTGGCAGCAACTACAGGTGAGCAGAGTTTGGTAATGGTGAAGGTAAAAATGGAGAATTGACGATGAGGGGTATGATGTGGTAGGGTCTGGTGACACCGGGGGAAGACTTTGATCTGTTTCGAGGTGCAGTGAAGGAGAAGAAAGTGGACCGTTCGGAGAAGGTGGTGCGCAAGTCGGCAGGTAAAATCAAGTTTAGTAAGACTTCCATGCCGCAATGTGCGGAGTTTAGTCGCGATGGACGCATGCTTGTGACGGGTGCGAAGGACGGGTTTGTGGAGGTCTGGGATTTTGACAAGTGCAAGTTGAGGAAGGATTTGGACTACCAAGCAAAGGTATGAGAGAAATGTGACGGGTGTATGCAAGTATTTATCTGATTTTCTGATTTTTGTTGTCTGCTAGGATGAATTCATGATGCACGACGTGGGTGTGACAGCAGAAGCGTTTAGTCGGGATGGAGAGTTACTGGCAACAGGCAGTGAAGACGGCAAGGTCAAGGTTTGGAAGGTTGCGACTGGAATGTGTTTGCGGCGCTTTGACAACGCTCACAGCCAGGGCGTTCAGAGCATCGTGTTCTCACGGGATGGCACGCAGCTCCTAACAGCTTCGTTTGATCACCTCGTACGCATCCATGGTCTTAAATCAGGGCAGACGCTGAAAGATTTCCGTGGTCACCAGAGTTACGTGAACACCGCCTTCTTTTCTTCGGATGGAAGCAAGGTCATCTCGACTTCAAGCGACGGAACGCTGAAGATTTGGAATACCAAGACAACGGAGTGTCTTCAGACTGTGCAACCACCCAGCGAGTCTTACACGGCTGAAGTGGATGTCGTGTGTGCGCTGCTTGCGCCAAGCGCGTCTGGTACCAGTGAGGATATTATCATATGCACACGTACGAGTGAAATGTTTCGTCTGTCGATGGGAGGAGAGGTGTTACTTACTTACAAAGGAGACCCTCTAAACGACAAGAAGGTTGGCAACTTTGTTGCTTGTACACTGTCGATGCGCGGGAAGTGGCTGTACGGCGTGACCGACAAGGGATTCATTGCAAGCTTCGCTGCAATGACCGGCGAATTGGAGACATCGATGCAAATTTGCAACGCAGACACCTTTGGCATCGCACACCACCCGCACCGCAACATTGTAGCCACATACGGCAGTGACCGATACGTCAGACTTTGGAAAGCGTGATTTGGACTGCAGTTTTAATGAAACCGAGCTGGTCATGTCGAGTATTTCACACTGACTCATAGAGCAAAATCTGGGGAATTTCAGCTTCTACTTCTTGAACATTACTGGCGAGAGTTCCTGGACGCCATCTACCAGAACAAATAGACATCTCAGAACAAGTTGTTGGTTGAAAAATGCCGTCTATGTATTTCTGCGTCCTTACCCATGGTGGCTTGACGAGTTGGATCCTCTTCAAAGTTTCGCTCCTGATGTGGCAACGAAACGAACTAAGTGCTAATTTCGGAATCTAAGATAAACTTAAGAGATTTACCTGGTGATTGTTGTGAGATGGTGTAGCCGCAAAATGATTAATTTGGTGCTCGACATTAATTTACCTGGTGATTGTTGTGAGATGGTGTAGCCGCAAAATGATTAATTTGGTGCTCGACATTAAGATCCCTTTCGCGCTGTTGTTTGTCATCTGTTGCACAAACAAAAGACACAATGGGTATATGGGTTAGTACAATAAAGCTGGATAATCTGCTTTCGCTGATACATACTCCGACTTTGCTGCAAGCTCGCCACAATACTGTACAGCAGCGGTACGTGAGTAAGTCGTGGATCCTCCGCCACTAACCCACATTAAAACGATGTTGGTCAGATACGGCAAACACCTCAACAATAATTCGCACGTACCGTTCAGTTCATTCGACAAGAATTGCCGGTCAAAAGGCTTTTCAGATGGCTGGCCAGACTCTAGCTCGATGTATTCAGCACGCATAGCAACTTAGTTTTACTAATTCTTAGCAAAACACTCAAGCAAACGCGTCATACCTGGTAGAAAAACTGACAGAGCATGTCGGTAGCCATTGTACTCGAAGTACTCACGGATAAGTTCGTTGATAATCAAGTTCTCATTCGATAGTTTCGGCTTTGGCACGTCCTGCACTCAAATACGAATGAGCTCCAACTACATTACGATCACTGCTGCGATTTCAGTTACCTGGTCATCTAACGCCGCGAAGATTTCGGCTCGAATTCGAGCTTTAATCTGATCCAGTGACCCTCGAGCTGCCAATGTGTCTTTCAACACTAAAAGTCCATTAGCTTCACGCAACATAAATTATTCGTATCGTTCTCCGTACCTTCTTTCAAGTCCGACAGCGTCGCCTGCCCCCCAGCATTCCTACTCATATTCGTATCTTCAACAATCCAGGGAAGCGGCGCCGTGTCCTTCATTTCGTTTTTGTATGTAAGATTACGTACACCACACCAATTCGCGTTACTGAGGTGTTTGGCTCGCCAGTATACGATTTTTCTTGTTGTGAGCATGTCGAGCCCGGACGCCGGCGAGCGCCTCGCGCGCGTGAGCCGCATGCGGACGCTTTCGGCGCTGCTGGACGACGATCTGGACGACGAACAGCAGCTGCCAGAAGAGTGTCGTGCCCTGTTCGCTCACGTGGCGGCTAAAGACGCGGCCAAGGATGAGGACGCGGCGCAGCTTGAGCAGACACGGCGCAACGAGTTTTTGTGCGTCGAGTGTCAGGCGCATGAGGCCGAGCTCTTCTGCGAGCAATGCCATGACTACTTTTGTGAATTGTGCTGCGGCGGACAACATCGCAAGGGAAACAGACGCAAACACACGTTCCAGCCACGTTTTCCAGTCTCCAAAGCTTCAACATCGCAAGGGAAACAGACGCAAACACACGTTCCAGCCACGTTTTCCAGTCTCCAAAGCTGCTGCTCCGGACGTGGGGATGGGGGCAGCCAGAGACGCCGTGGACATTGATGTACGATGGTGTTTATCTGTATTGATATCTGGCCGGGAAGTGGTTATGATAGACGGGGGAGACTGAGAGGCGAAGTGTTTTTTTATTATATTGTTTACTATTGTTGTAGAGCGATGAGGACGAACTGGATGGAGACACCAGCAGTAGCGAGGAAGAAGACCTTGACCTCGGTATGCATGGAGCTGTTGACCAAAACGACGCAGCTTCAGATGACTCTGATGCATCTCCACCACGCCGTAACATTTGTAACGTGATGGGTCATTATCTGATAGGTTACCCGCCGTCTCTCGGCCCCGCGCGCCTCACCAACGGCAACGCTGCAAGTACTGAAGCTGCGACGGAGATGCTGGAGCGAGCCAAATACATCCCCGTGCGACTCACATATGAAGAACGCAAGCTGCTGCGAGCGCTGGAGGCGGCGCTGTGTGTGAGCAGCTACACGGACAAGCTGGACACGCCCAAGTTCCTGCCGGCGGCGAAGCGCGTGCGAGCTCAACTACAAGATGTGTGTGGGTTCCTGTCGGCGCTGGCCGTGGCGTCAGACTATAAAGCTGGACAAGAAGTGCTGGATGAAAAGAACTTTGCTGAGAGTGGTGAGTTTTTCCAGGAGATCTTCGAGCTGGGAAGAAGATATAAGATCATGAACCCGGAGAAAATGCGCGGGGAGTACGGCAAGCTCATGTATCTGCTGCAGGATGCTGTGAGCCCAGAGCTCCAGGAACTACTGGGGTTCTCGTGTCTCCACAAGATCCGTACAGTGTACGATGTTCTGGAAGCTGGTGGAGCCCTGGAAATGCTGCGTGATTCTCGAATTGAGACTGCTACGATGGTTGTCGCTCCGGAGGGAAAGTCTCGTCCTCAGATTCAGCGCCAAATCAAGCAGAAGGAACAGGCCATCCGAGCTTTGAGCGACAAGTATGAAAATCGCCGCCTGACTCGCGACTCTCTTCAGCAGTGCCTTTACTCAATCGCTGATAACAACTATCACCTATACTTCGAGCGCGATCCGATCGATCGTATGATTAAGCTGCTTACCACGCATTTTAACCCGGACGATGAGCAGGACGACAGCTCACTGGCCATCATCAGCGGCAACGACGGCGCGCGGCTTTCGCATTCCCACAGCCGCCAGTATAACTACGTGCTTCAATCGCTCACGCTTTGGCGAGAGATTGCTCACGACATGTTCCGTCTGTGGTGTCTAACCGACGAAGACTTGCTAGCCGACGGCACGCGTTATGAACTAACGGATACTGGCCAAGGTCTGCACCGCATCCAGCCAGCACCTCGAGTATCGCGCGCGATGCACGTTATCCTGCACTCGACTCAACGCAATCTGGACTCATGGGTCGGATCCAGTGTGATTCACTTGGGTGACAAGAACGTGCCGAACGCTCTCATGTTCATCGACAAATATACGCAAGTTGGGCACATTCTACGCCCCATCGTCAAGGCCATCGACAGTATCGAGTCCATGTGCGAGTCGTCGAAAGCAGTCCAAGCATATGTGGACACGACGTTCGGCGGAGCTCGTAAACTGAAGCGCACAATCCTGGCAGACTTTTTCCGTGAGGCTTTTGATGGTAGCGGTGCTGACAACTTCTTCGAGGCTGGCTCTTGCATTGATGGTCGACTAACGAGCGCCTGGAATTGGTGTTCGAACTTGCACAAGAAACATTTCTTCCCCATTTTCAAGATCACCGGATTCGTTGGCTTTGATGGCAAATTTGGGTAAAAAATGGATAGAAAACAAACCAGATTAAAAGTGGCTTTTGCATCTTGGAAAGTGTCGAGGCAGCTAGAGAACAGAATGACTTTTCACGCGTTATACGCTACAACACGAGTTCAGGTCTTGTTGATATTATCTTTCTAACACTATCTACATCATGTTTTACGCCATATTTTCTTCCAACTCTACCCACTTTTTACAGCGACATTGGACGGGAAGACATTGATGACGAGTATACGCTCATTCCTCCGTTGCTGACCGAAGAACGAGCCAGGATCTGTTGAATGGCGTAAACTACTTCGGTAGCTGACGGACGGTCATCCGGATTCACGGCCAAGCAAGCCTTTGCCACCTTTAGCATCGCATTGGGACAGTCTTCCGTGAAGTCTGGGATGAGCTCACCTGCTGCCACCATGCGAAGAATGGCTGTTTCCTCCACTTTACCACCCTGCGGTGGGTTCTTGGCGTTCCAGTACGGATAGTCCTCTGTATCAATTTCGGAAATTACCACACCTAGCGAGAAAATGTCAGCTCGCTCGTCATAGTCCTTGCCCAAGAGCACCTCAGGAGCAATCCAGAAAGACGTCCCGATACCTGCCGTCATGTGAGTCTCCATAATGTGGCGCTCCCGTGACACGCCAAAGTCGCTAAGCTTGGCTTCCATTTCGGTGTTCAGAAGCACGTTCTTTGACTTGAGATCACGATGGATCAGCTTCGGGTCCAGCGAGTGCAAGTACGTCAAGGCTTCCGCAATATGCTGCGTGATGCGATACTTGTGGACTTCCCAAGTCAACGACGTGTTCCGCAACTGGAAGCTACGCAGAACTTCGCGCAAATCTCCACGCTCCATGTACTCGGTCACGGCGCTTAAGTTGCGGAGCGTATCCCACGCCACACCTATAAACTCCACAATTCGCGGGTGTTCCAGTGTCGAGATGAGGCAGATTTCCTTCATGAACGCCTCCACATGCTTCATGTCTTGGCGCAAATCCGTTCGAATCCGCTTGATAGCCACACGACGACGGTTGTAGACACCACTGTATACGAGTCCGAAGCCTCCCTTGTTGATACAGTTGGCTACCTTGACGTCCTTGAACGGAATGCGGTGAGCGATAATGAGCGGGTCATTGATGATGTTAGTGTTGGCTGTAAAGTGTGAATCAAACGACAGTGTGTGATCAAACACCGACTCGTCTCGTTCCTTACGGCGGCTGTGGGCACGGCGTTGTCGGATTAGTACGAAGATCAGTACACATACAACCACACAAGCACCGATGATGATGTAGATGAGATAACTGTTGCTGTCTGAATCCGAATCCGACGCAGTTGTCGCTGGCGAGCTGTCCAGCACACAGAAATCGACGCCGTGAGCTGTTAACCATGTGCCGTTGTCGCACGTGTACGCGTCATCAGGTGGGTCCATGTTAAAGTTCGTAAGCCCCGCGATGTTTTCGTACAAGTCATTAGAAATGGTCCAGTTCTTGATGGCGTTGTTTGCCAGATAAAGACTGTTGAGCTGATTCAGGTAGAACAGACGATAAGGAATCTGTGTCAGTCCGTTGTTACTGACGTTGATGGACTTCATAGGACACGGATTGGCTGTGCACATTTGTGGCGAGATGCGCGAGTACGTTCCCTGCAGATTATTATGTGATAAATCTCTGTAAGAATTGACAAATATGTTAGAAATTACTATGTAGAATCAAAAATTACACAAAAATTCGCACTTACAGGTATTCGAGACTGGCAAAACCCTGCAAGAAAGTGGACGTCACTTGGCTGATGTTCGTGTACCGCAGTGTTCTACAAAAGCCAAATAATTCATTGTCAGTGTACCCATTTTGTCACTCTAAAAGCAACAAATCCGTACAGATTCTGAATTGCGAGGGGAATGTAACCCGTCGAAGCGTCCAATGCCGTGTACAGATCCACGTTCTCCAATGTTCTACTCACATAAAAGACAACGTTAATAACGCACTCGTTCCTAATTCTTCATAAATTACCAGTACGTACATTTTCTCTAGCGCCGAGTCTGTACCCACGTCGATAAGTGACGGATTGGACGTGTCGTAGTCGTCCCATCCTGTGGCTTCTGCCGTGACATTGAGCGTCACGACGTCTTCGCCCACTCCGACGATCTTGATGGATGTCAAGTCGCCAGGCGCAACGATCGTCACGAGCGACGTGAGGCCCAACGTGGCGCCAAACTCGAGCGTCAACGGCTGTGCCGACAGCTCCTGTCGTGGCTGCACATAGAATTCCCACTTGGTGGCGTCCTCGTAGCCCTCGAGACACGTACAGCTCACACCTACATTCGTGTACACGTCAGGACAGCCACCATTAGGTGTGACTGTACTCGACTTGGTCTGGACAGACGGTTTGCCGTCACACACGACGGGTAGCGCCTTCCAATTGGCCGTGAGACTGCTACCGATGGTGCTGCCCCATACGCTCTTAATGTCGTTGGGGAAAAGTCGCGTCTCTCCGTCCTCGAGGTAGTTTTCAAGCCATGCTTTCACCTGGTCGTCGATTTCGTCTGCACTGCCACTGGAGGCTGCGCGGGCGACAGCTGCTGTCACCGCCAGCGTCACCAGAGTCCGCAGCATAGCACGCTAAATATATTCACTCTGGTCTGTATTGTGGTTGATCGGTGTATACTGGTGTTTAGTTGAGCGTATACTGCTTTGCGTGCTAGCAGGCTGAAGACAGAGTGCCAGCAGGTCACGCTCTCTACTGCTCTCTACTGCCTTGAACTATTTTTCGGTGATGGCGTTTTTGCCAGTTTTTTTTTTTTTTTAGGGAGGGATGACCCGTTTACAACTAGTGATACAGAGTGGTAGTAAAAAGGGAGGGGCGACGTGAATTAAGTGGTCGGAAAAGAGTCTGCACTCACGGTCTCCGTCCGCCTGATACAGTTGAGATTCAATTATTGAAGCATGTGGACTTCGGGTCAAGTGTCGTTAGCTACGCTCGAGAGCAACTGACGGCTGCAACACAGAAATACGCACCCACTGTGTTAAGCCAACGCGGTCATCAAGCTATGGCGGTTATTAATACATGTAGTACATGTACTGGTAAGCGTATATGTTCGCCCGGCGTGTTCGGAGCTTCGTGCCTGGACGTCGTAGAGGCTATTACAACGGCACTCAAACATTAGCCAACATCAAGCAAAAGACGTCAAGTGAATACCCATGAAGTAACATGGATTAAGCTTGTTTGCACGACGCATACGCATCTTGCCTTCAGCTTCTTGTCGAAGCTGAAGGAGCTTTGCACGCCACAAATTTGTGGTCCCATTGTGGTCCCACTGCGTCTTCAGATCACGGGCAAGTCGTGCTTGAAGCCGGAGCCGTCCTCCTTTTAGCACGTAGCAGAGACCACGTGGACTTACCGGTAATCAGTGGCTCAAGAATCCGCTGAAAAAAACTGTTTTAAACTATTATTACGGTCCTCCAAAGCTGAGTCATCATGACGACTGTAGAAAACTTGATTTTGTACTGTCCATGCTCAAGGAAGTCGCTCTCAAGTCCTGAAAAATCTGCACCAGCTTTACGGCACTAGGTCGGTCCTCTGGTCGTAACAACAGACAGCGACTTGCGACTTTAAGAATGGAGTCAGGACAATTGACTGAGAAGGATGGTCGCATCTTTCCCATTGCCACGAGGTTCAGGATCTCGCCCTCTTGCAGCTTCCCAGCCGGAGGATTCAGTGCATTCCAGTACGGATAGTCGTCCGTATCTAACTCCGAAAGCACGACGCCAAAGGAAAAGATGTCGGCCTTCTCATCGTAGTCTCGGCCGTTCAGCACTTCCGGGGCGATCCAGAACGATGTACCCATAGCCGCAGTCATGTGCGTCTCCACGTCGTGACGTTCGCGTGAGATGCCGAAATCCACGAGTTTTGCTGCCATTTCCTCATTCAGCAGGACGTTCTTAGATTTAAGGTCTCGGTGGATCACCTTTGGACGTAAAGAGTGCAGATAAGCCAAGGCTTGGGCGATATGAAGCGCAATCTTGGCCTTGTGGTCGCTCCAAGTCATTCGGTCCCCACCGTTGTGTAGCACGGTACTCAAATCGCCACGCTCCATCAACTCGGTCACTGCCGATAGGTCCACAACAGCGTCCCATGCTACGCCTATAAACTTAACAATTCGTGGATGCCGAAGCATAGCCATGAGCGTAATTTCCCTCATGAACTGCGCAATCTGGTCCGCCTCAACGTCCTTGTTCACACGGATCTTCTTGATGGCTACGGGACGGCTACGATATGTGCCAGCAAAGACCAAACCAAAGCCACCTCTGCTGATACACCGTCCGATCTTCACTTCTCCGTACTCGAGTCTGTTTGTCACCATGATCGGATCGGAAGCCAGCCGCACGCGCATTGTTTCATAGTATTCCGAGTCGGGGTTAAAGACTGAGTATACGTCATCGTCCCCGGATATGTGAGAAAGCATTTCCGACGATCGATTTTTCCGGTAGCTGTACCATTCCCACGTTAAGACGCACATAAAGAGAATTACGACGACGACGCCAGCAAACAGTACGAGAATTAGCTGGTTCATGTTACCTGAGGCTGTGTCTGTAAGAAATACCACCGTGTTAATAGTTACCGATTAGAAGGTGAGCCACAAGCCCTTATTAAAACGCACCTGAAGTCGAGTTGTTACCAGTAACGCAAAACTTTGCATTGTGCGCGATTTCCCACGTTCCCGTATCACACATTGAGGAGCTATTTGCTGAATCTGCTTTAAAATCTGTCAGGTTTTTGATTCGTTCGAATGTGGTGGAGTCTACCGTGAAATTGCTGATACTATTCCCTTGAATATAGCTGTTGAGAAAAAGTAACGAGCTATTAGCTGAGCTGGTTAACATCGCGGCGAGGAACGGTCAGTTGTCCGCTTACAATTTCTGCAGCGGTTTTAAGTTGAGCGGTGTCGTGGGGAACACGGTGAGCTGATTGTAAGACAAGTTACTGCGTACACACATGATCAGCTTAGGAAACGTAGAAAACCTTAAGAAAATTCAAGTTACGTACTATTCTTCCAGTCCACAAAACGTCAATGAGCATTGGTTTGCCAAAACTTGGTTTCCGGTTCCGGCGTAGGCTGAGACCAAATTGTTGGACGATAAATCTCTGTTTAGCGTTGGTCAAATGAAATAATTAGCAAAACTGTTTGACATCTCCTGCTTTCCACTTTGGTGACTAAAGCTTACAAATGCGTCAGATTGTTCAAGCCCAAGGTAAACTCAAACCCAAACGAGGATATGTTGCAGTTCCGCAGAGTTCTACACACATGAAGCAAAGTAATTGTTAGGACAACGACCCAACATTGAAAGGGAACGGCTTGCTTCAAACTACTTACACACTGGTTGCCGAAGATGGCATAAATGCAGAAACACTTGTGACAATTGAAAACATATCGATATTCTCCAGCTCACTGGATCAACACACGATAAAAGACTCTGAATAACGACGAATACCCCCGATTTAGGAGGCGTGCAGACGTACATAGTCGCTAAATTCGGAGTTGAATCGATTGTACGGGCAATGGGAAGCTTGAGGCTGGCTTGATTTCGATATTCTGGCACAAATGTGAGTGAAAGTGGAGCATTGCCAATACCTATAATACTTCTGTTTCATCAAATACCCGACAGTTAGTCATTAGTCTTTAAATCACACCTTTATTTCAATTATCTCACAATTTTTGAAGTGTTTCGGGGACGTAAAGAGTCTGAATGGCGTCAATCTCCAATATATCCGTAGCCTTCAGTGCTTCTGGATAAATCTTCGCACTAATGTTGCTATCTTTTGTTTTAACGCGGAACTTCCATACTGAATCATTGTTATTGTATCCACTTAAGCAAGTGCAGGATCCATTCACGGCCGCGAGAATTTCGGGGCAGACGCCATTGGGCTTCACTGTCACTGATCGTGTCATAAGTGATGGAAGACCATCGCATACCTGAAACCTGGAAGGTAATGACTCGAGAACATTGTTCGGACCGCCAAAAAGCTGCGTCTCCCCATCGAGAAAATTGTCGGTGAACCAGCTTTGCACACTTTCAATCTGCGTGTCTAATATCCCCGTTGCACTCATCCAGCACGAAAGCAAATGGCAGTAAAAATAGGAAGTTGGATTCCTTTGTGGGGTCAGCTTCGTACCAGTCGTCGAAAGCCTAGTACTGGAAGTACGTTTTTGTGTTTGGTTTCATTTATGCCAAAGCGAGCTTGTATAGGGCGTCGTATACAAAACGAGGTCGAGATGATGCGACTTTGAGTGAGCTTCGGGCATTAAATGATATTGTTCTGGAGCAGTTGGTATTCTTGGCCTTCATGACGACGTTGAGTCTACCGTCCGACCGGCGGCGTCGGTGACGGTAGACTTTGATTAGAAAGCAAATCCGTTGGGTCACATCGCGTGTCTGTGCGCATAAAAAACTATATTAGTAAATGAGTGAGTTACACCAGGCTTGTGATATTCAACCTACTGGTCGCATCTGAAAACACTGTGTACTGCTGCCAGGGCTCCCGATTAATGCGTAAGTACATACATTAATGTACATTTATGCTTTGCCATTATGTATGGAAGCAGCTTGGAGCCGACCCATCAATTATTAATGCCTTGCATGCGCTGATGGTACATGCGCCAATACATTTCCCAAGTGAAGCTGTCCCATAAATTGCCCATTAATACACACATTAATAATGCATTATGTATGGGAGGTGAATCGCATTTCTCAATGCATAATGTATGGCCGACTTAAAATTTGACATGCGATTAATGCCATTATCGGGAGCCCTGACTGCTGCTAGTGAAATGGTTTAGATCTGATGGACTTCCTTAAAATAGTGCTTGCGATGGCGGATTGGCGAGTGACATCGCCTTGCTGTATGGTTTTCACTTATATCGCATTGGAATTGATTAGGTGATCACCAGAATCGTGATGGACTTCCTTAAAATAGTGCTTGCGATGGCGGATTGGCGAGTGACATCGCCTTGCTGTATAGTTTTCACTAATATCGCATTGGAATTGATTAGGTGATCACCAGAATCCCACCGATGCGACGTGAGCAACATATTTACACTGGATCCTCCCTACTATGGCGACACACGCTTACCGGTATCTAACTGTAATGCATGCCCTTCTTGTGGCGTTCGCAAGTCGCGAAAGCTTAATTGTGATTTGCAATATACAACTTCAACTTCAACATTTAAAACGTATCATTTTGATTCACAAAACTGAGCTTAAAGTGAACATGGCTACAGCTCTACGACATCCTCGTACGTTGACCATTGGTGGCTTCGATGATCACTTGCCACAGTTGAGTCCTCGTGTCTTCTCTCTTCTTCAACATTGTCACTGGCAAAGCGTTGACTGCTGTTATCTGCATCGGAACTTCTAACGGCTATGAAATGTCCGCTGGTTCGGCTTTCCGTACTGCTCTGCTCGGAGCGGCGCCTTGTGGTTGTAGTTGTACTGGTTCGCTTACCCTTGGCAAGATTGGTACGCACCACGTGGTGGGTCACTTGGGGCGGAGACATCACGACTTCGTGTGAAGGAGCAAGCGCTTCTGTAGCGGTTAGACGAGAACTAGATGAGGAACTTGAATCAATGCTCGACGAAGCAGTCATCGTCGTTGTGGTCGTCGTCGTCTTTGTGAGTTTCCCAGCAGCATAAGCCGTCGACGAATCCACATCAATGATTTGGCTTTGCTGGATCTCTCCGTCTGAAGACCGCAGGTTCACGATGGTGTTGACCGGTGCAGTGATCGAACTGTTCGAACTGCAAGCACTAGAGTCGAACGAGTTGTCAGACCGTGCAGGGATTGACGAGAAACTCGCGCTTGGGTTGCGATCTTGGACGAGCTGTTGCAGATAGACCACAATTTCGGAGGCACTGGGGCGTTTGTCGGGGTCGGCGCAGAGGCAGCGAGCAGCCAGCTCCAAGATAGTTGGAGGACAGTCATCCGAGAAGGCTGGTCGTTTAGCACCACGGGCTACGAGACGAAGGATCTCACTCTCCTGTACTTTGCCTTGAGGTGGGTTCTGTGCGTTCCAGTAAGGGTAATCATCAGTGTCGATTTCAGAGAGGACAACACCGAACGAATAAATATCCGCGCGTTCATCGTAGTCGCGACCGAGCAGAACTTCGGGTGCGATCCAAAAAGACGTTCCGATGCCGCAAGTCATGTGTTCGCTGCCATCGTAGAACTTGCGTTCGCGTGCAATGCCAAAGTCACTGAGCTTCGCCTCCATATCGGCGTTCAGCATCACGTTTTTGGCCTTCAGGTCACGATGAATGACCGTCGGGTTCAGTCCGTGCAAGTAAGTCAATGCCTCAGCGATGTTTAGCGCAATAACCGTCTTGTGTGCTTCCCAAGTGAGACGGTAGCCACGGCGCTTGAATCGCCGAGTCACATCACGTAAGTCCCCACGCTCCATCAACTCCGTCACTGCCGACAGCTCAGCAGGTGTCGTCCAACACGCTCCGATGAACTCTACGATACGCGGGTGGTTCAATCCAGAAATGAGAGAGATCTCGCCCACAAACTGCTCCACTTGCTCACGCTCAACGTCGCGCTCATTGCGAATCTTCTTCACTGCTACTTGTCGGCCGCGGTAGTTACCCACAAACACAAGTCCGAAGCCGCCACGACTGATGCAGCGACCGAGCGTCACCTCGCTGTAATCCAGACGACAGGAAGTCAAGACCTGGTTGCTAGCTAGACTCGCACCCAGTGCGGTGTCCTCGCTATCGACGCTGTTTCCATGAGAACGACCGTAGCCAGCGTATGCTGCAGCTCCTACTGCAGCAGCAGCAACCGGGGTACCCATGATGGAGTCACGGTTTAGTGTATCGTCAAAGACACTGTCCGCGTTGTACTTTGGTGTGGTCGGCTCTACAGCCTCAGGCGAGACGATCGGACTGCATTCACTTTCGCGATCATAACGGCGACGCTGCCAAATGACAAGCAGAAGCAGGAAGAACACGATGATAGCACCCGCAAGGAGCCAGTAAGCCAATAGCCCAAGCCCGTCGCTGTCGTCTTCGCTACTCGATGCTACCGAACTGGACGAATCGATGACTGCCGCAGCAGTATTCGCACCAAGCACACAGAACGTAGTTAAGTGTGCCGACTGCCACGCGCCATCCTGACAGGTGGAGGAAGACTCTGCTTGATCAGCCGTAAACGTTTGAAGCCTCTGAATCTGCTCAAATTGTGCCTGACTCACGTTGAAGTCCTTAATGGCATTGCCTTGAAGGTAGAGCGCTTGCAAGCTGCTTGAGTTGAGACTTCCTGACGGAAACACCGCCAGTGCGTTGTTGGATAAATTCAGTTCTTTGAGGCTCGCACCGCCAACGAACTCGGTATCAATGTTGTTTGACGACAAATCGAGATACTCGATCCAGCTCCAGTCGCGCGTGAAACTCGTGCTAAGCGTAGAAATGTTACAGTTGTGCAGCGTCAGACTCGTGACTGTAGCAGGGATGAAGTCCGAGTTCTGGGCCGCCACGGAATTCAAGTCAACGTTGGAAACCGAGAGCGTCGAAATGTTTGTGGAGTTGCTTTCTGACTGTACAAGAGACAGCGATGACCCCGAAGCAGCCCGGTTCTCATCGATGAACTCCACCGTAACAGGAGATTCGCCAGCACCTTCAATCACTAACGTTTCCAGACTGGAGGATACCCAAATCGGACGAAAGGTGGTGATTGCCAGCTCGTCCGAAGACGATTGTGTGAGCGAACGTGTGGTCGAGCTGGTGGATGAGTCGGTGGTGATGCGGAACGTCCAGGAGCTTGCTGTCTCGCTGTATCCCGTAAGACACGTGCACGACGCGTTGAGAGCAGTAAGTTCATCTGGGCAACCACCGTTGGGCATCTCGGTGCTGGAACGAGTCACCAGTGCCGGGAGACCATCACACACCTGGTAAGTGTCGCCTGATGAAGTGGTAGAGTTATGAGAACTTATGACGAGCTGGGTCTCCTCATCGCGGAAGGTGTTCGTTAACCAACTTGTCAGTGAAAACGATGTGGAAGAGGAACTAGAAGAACTGGAAGCTGAGGTCGAAGTAGAACTGGAGCCGGTGGAGCCTGTCGTCGAGGTTTTGGTGGAGTTATCCGATCCCTCAGACGACGTTGCTGCGGTTGAGGTTTTAGTGCTGCTGTTCGTCTCGCTGCCATCGGTTGAGACTGTGGTGACCTCTAATCCGGTTGACGAAGAGGTGGTGGTGGTTGTCGTGACTGAACTGTTCCCTGTTGAATCTGCGGCGGTCGTAGTACCCGTTGTAGAGCTCTCCGCTGCAGAACTTGAACCGACAGATGTGTCCAGGGCAATGGGGCTTTCATTCGCTGACCCCGTCAGTGAGCTCGTAGCTGTGCTTGACGTACTCGTGGCCGAAGTTGTAGATGTATCGGAACTGGTTGTCGAAGAAATTCCTTCTACCATGGTTTCTGCTGCTGAAGACCCTTCCGTAGTTATACTGACAATTGCTGAAGAACCCGTAGTCTCGGATGTTTCACTGGTACTGGTGCTCTCCGTTGTACCTACAGATGCCGAAGAACTCGCAGTATTCGATGCTTCACCGATATTCGTGGTACTGACAAATGCTGAAGAACCCTCGGCATTTGATGTTTCACCGGTAGTGGTGCGTTCCACATCTCCCAACGAGCCGCTTGAAGTGGTGACTCGAGAGATAGAGCTGTCCGCAAATCCATTCATGTCCGTATCAGTCTCGGTGGTTGTTGTGACCGTCGTAATACCTGTTACTGAGTCTTTGGTGATGGCCATATTGGTCGTTTCCCCAGCATTCTCCGTGGTTACAGTCGTCACTGGCGCAGAGCCGTCCTCACCTTCAGTTGTAGTAATCGTCGTGATTGACACACTGACTACCTCTCCTTCGGTCACATTGGTACTCTCACTGGTCGTACCACTGGCATTAACTGTGTTATTTGCAGAGCTTGTGGCTACAGAACTGGTACCGGTAGTTGTGTCCGTCTCAAAAGATAATCCCGTCGATGAGCTCGTGGCTGTGTTTGACGTACTTGTGGTTGAAGTTGTAGAGGTGTCGGAACTGGTCATGGAAGCAGCTCCTTCCTTCGTGGCTTCAGTTGAAGACCCTGCCGTAGTTGTACCGATAAAGGCTAAAGAGCCCCCAGTTTCCAATGTTCCGCTGGTAGTGGTGCTTTCCGTTGTACCGACAAATGCTGAAGACCCCGCAGTATTCGATGATTTACTGGTGGTGGTGCTCTCCGTTGTGCTCACACCTCCCAACGAGTCGGTCGAAGTGGCAATCTGAGTGGTAGAGCGCACAGATTCATTCATGTCCGTATCGGACTCAGTGATGGTTGTGACAGTCGTAATACCTGTAGCCGAGTCTTTGGTGGTGACAGTGCTGGGGTGCTCTCCGTTGTGCTCACACCTCCCAACGAGTCGGTCGAAGTGGCAATCTGAGTGGTAGAGTGCACAGATTCATTCATGTCCGTATCGGACTCAGTGATGGTTGTGACAGTCGTAGTACCTGTAGCCGAGTCTTTGGTGGTGACAGTGCTGGTCATTATCCCGCCATTCTCCGTGGTTACCGTCGTCACAGGGCCCGACCCATCCTCCGCTTCCACTGTGGTTATTGTCGTGATTGAGACATCGTCTGCCTCTCCTTTGGTGCAAATCTCGCTTGTCGTACCACCGGCATTCGACGTGGTACTCACTCTTGTAGTGGTAGTTGTGACGGTGGTAAGGATTTCTCCACAAGTTGAGGTCTCCTTCCTTGTCGACACGGACTTAAAATTCGACGAGGGCATCGAATTGGTAGAGATGACGGTTCCTGTTGATGATGTACTTGTTTCCATAGCAGAGGTGCTCGTATTTGTCGAGTTATTCCCGGTGGAAGTGGATTGTAAACTCCGCAGTGAAACCATCTTGACCGACTGGTGCAAGATGGAATCGAAGCAGGTTGACTACGCCGTAAGACGTGAAATGCAGTTGTGATGCTTCTCGGTAGATGGAATCGAAGCAGGTTGACTACGCCGTAAGACGTGAAATGCAGTTGTGATGCTTCTCGGTGCACTACGCTAAAGCTCAGACAGCACCCATGGGCATCGACCAAGCGAAAAAAAGACGGGAGATCGTCAGCTTTACCAGTTTCCTCGACGTTGCGAAGCTTGCGCGAGCACTATAGGGGCGGTACATTTTCGTGGTCACGGTGGCTCCAATCTGAAGTAATGCAGCATGTTGCTGTACTCTTATCCATTTCTTAGGCAATTAGTTTTCATAGTCGACTTGAGGATCTTGAGCGTTTCGTTATAACTCTTGGGTCCATAGTGTAAGGTTCAGTCATGGACCGGCCTCAAGAGTTCCTGTCCGGCTGCTAGTGCCGTTTCACTGTGGTGTAAATTGAATGGCCAAGTACATTTTTAAGCGTCAGAGCGGACGGGCTCATTTCGGCGAGACGATAATGGGCACTTGGATCCGGACACAAAGTACCTTTGAGCGGACGGGCTCATTTCGGCGAGACGATAATGGGCACTTGGATCCGGACACAAAGTACCTTCCTGTCTGTGATAAATTTGTAATTGTCCTTCGTTGTAAAATTCATAACAAGTTTTCGGAGCCCCATAATGATACCACAGTGCAGTTGAAGCGAGTACTACATACGAATCGGCACTAATGCGTTCAAGCTGCAGCAACGTATGGGCAAGAATTCAAGTCATCCCACGATGGCACGGCAAGCACACACACGCTGTCGGATAGTTGTCTTGGGTCAATCAAAAGTATAAAGAGACGAAAAAAACCTGGACCGCACTGAACGAGCGACAAAAGCGCTGGTAGCAGGTACGCCGCGTGACGCGAGGGACAGACACGATTGGCAACTGAACCCAGCGTTACGAAAAAAGAAAGATCCGAGAGTAAGAAACGCTACATGCCCTCGAAAAGTTTGTTGGTTGTGAACAAATGTTTGGCTTAAACGCGCTTCAATTGGCATGCAACTACAAAATTGTCACCTGGCAAACCCAGATGAAAGAATAACAACTTTGTGAATAAACCTTATTTGTAAAAACGGTCTAAATACTGGTAATCACAATAGGTTTAAGTCTAGTTTTTTCACAAAAACTAGAATTATACACATGTACAGTACCGGTACAGATTAATCCATGACAGTGAGTGACATATGTCACTAGCTACCATGTTATGTACAGTACCGGTACAGATTAATCCATGACAGTGAGTGACATATGTCACTAGCTACCATGTTCTTATTACATGTATATCAATAATTAGACCACAACAAAACCAATGCAGACGCCTGGCCTGGAGGAGCGCAAGAAAGCGCTGGAGAAGAAGTTCGTAGAGAAGCGTCCACCCCTGGCCTACGCCAAGATTAGCGGGCGATTGCTGGACGATACGCCGTTCGAGAAACTCCTCACGCACCTGCCCGCTGAGCTCGGACGAGGCCCCATCTCGCCCGCGCCGGACCACCGCGTAGCGCTAGGGGAGCAAAAAGCCATTTCGAGGCTGCACGCGCGCATCCAATGGAGTCAAAGCGAGAGTTGCTTCGAGCTGCAATGTCTGGGAAAGAACGGCATGTTCGCAGACGGCAAGTTTGTGACCAAGAACCAGACGATCAAGCTCAGCTCCAAGATGCCACTCAAAATTGGGCATGCGCGGGTCTATTTTCTATGTGCCATTCGCTCCACCATCAGCACTATGAGTGGTTACAAAATTATCCAAAAGGTTGGTTTTGGTCATTTGTGTTTTGTGTTTTTGGTCGGGTGGACTTATTTGATATTTTGTGTACTGTTTAGGCATTTGAGAAGGCCAAACACCATAAAAGTATCACGAGTATGACGGTGGACCAAGTGTGCGACCAAATTCTGGAGAGCTTTCCGAAAAGTGAGCACGAGCTCGGTGGAAAAGATCACCTGCGTACATTCGTCACGTAAGTGTTAAAGATGTTTCTTTAGTTGGAAGTTTGTCCTTTTTACTCTTCTTATGACTAATGCACTTTGTTTAAACAGATCGTACTTGCAGGAAGACACCGGAGCGTTCGAGCGGATTGAAGGTGGAGCGTCTACAATACCAATGTATAAACTGAAGATGGCTGCTGGATTGAGTGATTTAAAGAAGAGCGCGCCAGCTAACGCGACGCCCAACAAGGCTGAAGAGCCGAACGAGGCCGCACTGAAGAAACAGAAAACTGCTGCATGAGCTGAAGCGCTCAATGTAGCGAAGCAAAGTATGCAAACCTTAATTGACCTTGCAGCGCTGCATGCTTTTGTTCACTAAATTGGAAGTAGATGCCTCACATTTAGCTCGGTAAGTATTTTATTATGTGTTTTATTTACAGTGCTGCGAATACTCCATCCGTATCGCTTCACCCGTGACAAAATTGCGGTTGTATTATTCCGTCGAGAGGAAGCCTTCTGTGGCGATATCATCGGGTTCAGGCTCCGTGTGGTGTTGGTGAATCTCGCGGATAATTTCTTTGATCGTGAGTACAACCTCTGACGCGCTGGGGCGGGTTTCCGGCTTTCCCTCAAGACAACTTCCTGCTAGTGCCAGGACTGCGGGTGGACAGTCATTGTAGAAAGTTGGCCGCAATGAGCCCAGCGCTACCTTCTCGAGGATTTTCTGCTCTTGGGAACGTCTTTCGTCAGGGTTGTCTTGAGCAGGACTTCCAGAATTCCAGTACGGGTAATCGTCAGTATCAAGCTCAGAGAGAACGATACCAAAGGAGAAAATATCAGCGTGTTCGTCGTAGTTTCGGCCAAGTAGCACCTCGGGGGCAATCCAGAACGATGTTCCGACACCAGGAGTCATGAACTGGCCGTCAGTTCCTTCTCCCACTTGACGTTTCCGCGAGACACCAAAATCACTGAGTTTCGCGTCGTAGTCGCTATTCAGCAGTACATTTTTGGACTTGAGGTCGCGGTGAATCACTTTGGGGCTCTGCGAGTGCATGTAAGCGAGCCCTTCAGCAATATGCAGCGCAATCGTGAGTTTACGACCGTACCATGTTAGTCCATGGTTGTTACTGGGTCCCTCGTCTTTCAGCGCATGCAGCACGTCACGCAGGTCTCCTCGCTCCATGTACTCTGTAACAGCACTTAAGTT
>JAIKVB010000455.1:0-25864 GCA_024679045.1 Phytophthora brassicae | reverse complement strand
AAAAAATATTTAGTAGTTTTTCTCACTACCAACGACTTGTTTTCTCTTCACAAAACTTACGCTGACGTGGTTGGAGCAGTGGCAGACTTGAGTCCAGCTCTGGCCTGCTCCGCCCTCGCACGAAGCTCTTCGGCACGACGATGCGCGTCCTCCGCTTTCTTGGCAGCCACTTCCTTTCGCTCTCGAGCCAACTCCTTGTTCTTTTCAATTTCGTCCAGTTTGCTTTGCATCTCGCGTTGACGTTGACCTTCTTCGACATTGAGCTGAGTCTCGATCTGTCGGCGTGAATTCGCTCGTACCTTGGAAGCAGCCTGAAACGCCTGGTGCCGCATGACCTCCGCTTTCTCGCGAGCTTCGCGAGCCTTCTGCTCTGCCTCTGTACGTTTGCGTATGGCCTCCTCTTTACGTTTCTGCACAGCGACCAGCTCTGCTTCCTGCGCCCCTCGAAGCTTGAGTGATTCGAGCTCAGCCTGCTTGGTGAGACGCTCAATGTTTTTCTGTTCGTAAAGCGACGTGGCTTCGCGAGCCTTTTCACTCATTTGCCTCGCGCGCGTCTTACTGTCAATAACAGTTTGCATTGCAGCACGCTTACGCTGCTCGGCTTCACTCCTCGCCTGCTTCAACGCCGCAGAGGATGTCTGATGCTCTAGAGACCTCTGTGTGGTCACTGAGTCGTAGTCCTTTAAAGCTCGCTCGCGGTCATTAAACTCAGCCAGCGAAGCTTTACAAACTGCTTCCAGGAGCTTTTGGTCCGCTTCCTGTTCCGCTTTCTCTCGTGCGCGGCGGGCGTCCCACATGGTATCCACTGCGGTGTCCACGCTGCTTCTGGTGGCACTGGACGTCACACTGGACATACTGCGGGTCTCGTCAGAATCGTTCGTTCCAGGGGCTATCGCAGCTGCCACCGAAGCGTTGGCAGCCATGGCATCCTCGCTATAGTTCGACGACTGCGTTGTACTGTCGAGACTGGCACCGCTGGACGAAAGGCCATCCGACTTGAAGCTTGGCGATAGCTCGTCCAGGTGACTCCCTCGCTCCTGTTGTTGCGGCAAGTTGCGCCACGTCTGCGGACGCGCATAGTCGTTCGAGGAAGTGTTTGGTGGAGAAGCCATGTCAACGGGTACGGCAAACGGAACTTCCTGAGGTGTCGGATGCGGTTGCGGGTATGAAAACTGCGACGTCACTGGCGGCTGGGCGAACGGAGCGTACGAGGAGTAGGGCTGGTATCCGGTGGCGTTAGGGTAGCAGGAGGAACCGCTTTCAGTGTAGAAGTTGCTGTCTCTTGGGTATGGGAAACTCATGGATCAAACGACAGCAAATTGCGGAATGGTTGAGGTCAGCACGCAACCCACATCCAAAAGCTGTGAAGAAATTAGTACTACGTAGTATCCTGTAAGCATCTCTTATAAGGTCGGACCACTCACAGGTCTGTACCAGTGAGCTTGTAAATGTTTAGCACAGTAAGATGTTGGACACTTGCAAGCTAGTGCCACAATCGTCACCATCTGTACAGCTAAGGGGCGGAACAATCGCTTCGAGACACTTGCCCTCCAGTCCATCAACATGGGCAAGACGTCTAAGGATAAGCGGGTGCGTCTCCTCTCTAACTGCTTCTCTTGGTGTCTGTACTCACCTACAGCGCTTCGTAGGATATCTACTACCGCAAGGCCAAACAGCAGGGCTACCGCGCGCGCTCGGCCTTCAAGCTGTTACAGCTGGATGATAAGTTCCAGTTGCTCCAAGGAGCGACGCGCGTCGTTGACTTGTGCGCGGCCCCCGGTGGCTGGAGTCAAGTGATTGCAGAGCGCGTGCCTCATGAGAGCATCATTATTGCTGTAGATCTCATGGAGATGGCGCCGCTGGACGGCGTTGTGCAGTTGCAGGGCGACATCACACACAAAGTCACGGCTGACGAGATCGTGGCCCAATTCCGTGGTCAGAAGGCGCAAGTGGTCGTGAGTGATGGTGCCCCCGACGTATTGGGATTACACGATCTGGACGAGTATTTGCAGGCACAACTCGTGCTCGCTGGACTCAACATCAGTCTCCAGATCTTAGAGGATGGTGGCACTTTTGTAGCCAAACTTTTCCGAGGGAAGGAAGTGTCGCTGTTGTACGCGCAGCTGCGTCGCTTCTTCGCCAAAGTGACGTGTGCGAAACCCAAGACGAGTCGCAACTCTAGTTTTGAGTCGTTCGTTGTATGTCAGAATTTCCACCTGCCAAAGGATTTCGTGCCGGACATGGAGCGGAACTTGTTGGACTTGCGGTATTTCGAAGACGCTGAAGATAGAGATGACGACTGGTATACTAGCAATGTATCAGCTGATAAAGGCGTTTGTGTCGATGTAGTTTTCATGGGTGCTGGCGACGTATTTGGGTACGACGCAGACCAGTCGTATCCGCTTGATGAAGATGACGGGAGTAGTGCAAATGCACACGGTGACGCAGCCAAATACGTTCACCAGGAGCCGCTACAGAAACCGATCAATCCGCCGTATGCAAATGCGCTTAAAAAGCGACAGAATCAGCAATAGAGTACGAGTACGATGGTTAATCACGCTTTTTCTGCTCAATGGGCTCATTGGTCGCAGGTTCCTCGCTTGAACCGCGTTTCTTTCTTTTCTTCTTGGAGTCTTCAACTACAAGCAAAAAAAGAAGAAGTAGAGTTAAAACCGCCCTGCTTGGTACGTCTGTCGTCCATACAATTTCTACCTCGTGGGTTCTCGCTGGTGTAAAACTTCTTGAGCAGAGTAATAGCCTCGTCCTTGAGAATACCTGATACGCACGGAAAGCCACGGTGGACGCTGCTGTTCGGGAGAGCACTGTCAAGGGACAATATTCAGCAATTGTTTTTAGTATCCTCAATACAGTAAACTAAAACTAATAATACGTGTGTGTGCACCTTCGTTCGTGCAAATTGAGGACAGAACTGCATCCTCCGAATCGGTCGTTGTGGCAGCCAAAGTATACTTGCTTTATACGCACATGTGCGAGTGCACCAGCACACATAATGCATGGCTCACACGTCACGTATAATGTGCATTCGGCCAGCACTTCCTTTGCTGCGTCGCAGTAAGAGGTAGCAATAGACTCGATCGCCACAATCTCAGCATGCATGGTAGCCTACCCCAACAATTGCAATCGATTAAATCAGCGTACAGTAGAGAATGCCAACGCAACTACCTCGCTCACTCACATTGTAAAGCTCATTCACGCGGTTAGAAGCACGAGCAATGATTTCGCCCTTGTACACGAACACGCAGCCCACTGGTACTTCCGCACGAGTCAGCGCTTTCTCGCCCTATTGCGTCAAAAGAAACATTAGCGTCTATTATTATTTGCATCATACATATATCTTCATCTGCAATCGCTCACCTCCAGCAGAGCTTCGCGCATGTAGCGCTCATGCTCTTCGTCGACGTCCACCATTTCTCTTTTTCAAAATTGGGAAATGGGTCATGCCTATTTTAATTGTACCCATATTGTGGCACGCCACTATTAAGGAGACCGAGAAATATGAGCCGCTCTTTCACGCAGCTCCGCCGGAGTCTTCGCGTAGCGACACGACCCACGACACAAGTGGCGCGCCGGTGGATCAACTATGGCCATGACATGCACAAGGTAGGTGTCCTCTCCACAGTGGCATTTGTATCTTGTCTTTCTTCTTATACCTTTTGCCACTTCTTCGACGGACAGGAAATGCTCAATGGCACAGCCAAAGTCTCCGTGACCGAGTACGACGAAGGAGGTGTCGTCATTAACGATGTGGTGCGTTGAATGCAGCTTCTGAAGGTTTTAGTTGACAATGAAGCGTGCTGATATCGCTATGTGGTGCTGTCGTATAGAACATGCGCGGCGGAGTGGCTGTGTTTTCCGAGATCGCAATGGTGCGTACGTGTCAAATAACTCGCCGCCGCAATTTTGAAGACTAAAAGGTGTGTTCTGTGTGTTGTGGATGTAATTATGCTGCTCCAGCTGTGGAAGCCGAAGAGAATCGAGGAGATCACACGTGAGCATCTCACAGTCTTCACGGTTTCCAACCCGCCTATCGGTACGTCTGGGGAATTATTTCTTATGCTGCTCCAGCTGTGGAAGCCGAAGAGAATCGAGGAGATCACACGTGAGCATCTCACAGTCTTTACGGTTTCCAACCCGCCTATCGGTACGTCTGGGGAATTATTTCTTTTGTGTTGGGATATGGGATACAAACCACTGAGTATTGAACGTTATCATCTCCAGAGATTTTGCTGATTGGCTGCGGTCGACGGATTAGCCATGGACTGGCACCGGAGCTGAAAGTGATGCTCAAGGAGAACGGTATAGTGGTGGAGTATATGGATACAGTCAATGCTAGTGCTACCTTCAATATTCTGAATGCTGAAGATCGCAGAGTGGCTGCTGCACTGCTCCCCTACGATCCGGATGCTACCCCTGAAGTTGTGACGGACTTTAGCTAACAAGCAGACGCAGAACCACCGATCGGAAAGGAGTTTGCAAGAAAAAAACACGAATATACCTTGAAGCGCTCATTTCTTCAAGCGATTTCCTCCTTTACCGTCGCATTTGGGTATCACAGCTCGGGCACTTGTAGCGTACTCCTCTGTTCTCGTAGTTTTCGATGCAGCCATGGTGAGCCACGGTCTCGCAGCATTTTTTTCCCTGCAATAACTCGTACTGGCAAATTGGACATTTCTTCACTTGCAAGTCGCGTAGGAACGCGATTAGCTCCAAATACGCGCGTGGTCCTAGCGTGTAGCTTCGGGTTGCCAGTCGTACGGTACTGGGGGCAAACCACTTTTCAGCTATCAGCTTGCGCAGCAATTCCTGCACCTCGTCAATTTTAGTGGGGCTTTTGCGCAGGTTGTACAGGTCTGCTTCCTCCAAAGCACCGTTTTCACTGCATATTCATAATGAGAACCAAGTTATTACACGGAAATGCAAGCAGGAAGACGGATTTGGCATGGCATGCTTACTCTTCCACAATCATCTCCATGGCTGTGCGTAGAAACACAATTTCCCAAGGTTTGAAATTGCTGCCAAACGCCGTGAGCGAATCATTACTCTAAGAAACCAGCAGATTAGACGATCACTCGGGTTAAATACTTGCTCAGATCTCTAACATGAATAATAAAATGTGACTGGTGCAGGTAAATGCTGGGCTTTCGTACCGTGTTGACCACTGCCAAGTACATTTTTCCATCGTCGAACATGCCGCGACGCACGTCGAGCGCAAACGGTCGAATGTTCTCCGCAATCTTCTTCACCATTCGGTCCACGTCCGAGGTCGCCATATCTATTGCATGCCACAAAATCAGCAGCTGAGTCTGCAGTGGTTAAGAAATATAATAACAATAGAAAACTCACCTTCGCCCGTGAGCTTCCGGGCCAGACGCCGCACCTCATTGTCCTCCATCGCGCCCGCCGCCTGAACGAAAGTATATACAATCCTCAGTCATTTAGTGAATAGATTACTGTGTTGAAAAGCATCAGACACTGACCATGATGCGCTGCAGCAGCATGCGGTCCGAGTCTGTCACCAGCATCGTAAATGGCGCCAATTTGGGTTTTGTTTGTTTGACCTCTCTAACCGCATGCATTGCACCTATTTAAGATCATACGTTTTTTTAAACCACACTTTTTCGGTCAAAGATTACAAAATCACAATGATGCTCCGTTGCTGCGGAGCTCTTCGCCGCTTTAACTCCATCGCCACGGACCTACCGCTCGCCCCGCTAGGTACGATAGCCCGTGGAGATGTGGACCGCATCCCGGAGGACGTGGTGCGCGCTCTAGACAAATTCATTGTGGGACAAGAGGAAGCCAAGAAGGCGGTGGCCGTGGCGCTGCGCACTCGATGGCGTCGTCGCCAGCTGCAGAGCGACGCACTTCGAGCTGAAATCTCGCCCATGAATATTCTTATGAGCGGACCCACAGGATCCGGCAAGACGGAGATCGCGCGCAGACTAGCCAAGATCTCCGGCTCGCCGTTTCTCAAGGTGGAGGCCACCAAGTTCACTGAAGTTGGTATTTACGGAGCCAATGCGGATTCGATGATCAAGGACCTGGTGGATGTGGCCGTCAATTTGGAGAGGGCGGAGGCACAGAAACTGCACGCGGCTGCTGCTCGTGAGCGTGCAATTGACCGACTCGTAGACCTGTTGGACAGCGAGAAGCTTAGCAACAAGTCCCGAGCAGAACTCCGCCAGGAGATCGCAACGGGCACTGCGGACAACCGCAAAGTGCGTGTGCAACTCAAGGTTTTGTCGAGTAAAACCCGTCCCACGTCTGCGAATGCGGATATGATGATGGAGATGCCTCCCGAGCTCGAGAATATGATGAAACACCTGGATACGCTCATGGCTTCACGCTTTTCTGGTAGTAAGGGCAAGAGCGAGGACAAGACGCAGAGTATGACGGTGAAGGAGGCACTTCCTCGTCTTGAAGCGGAAGAAGCAGACGCGATTATAGATGACGATGAGGTGGTCAAAAGGGCGCTAGAAAATGTGCAGCACAATGGCATTGTGTTCCTTGATGAGATCGATAAGCTGGCTAGTGCTGGAGATCAGGGTCGTGATGGTGGTCATGGCTCGAACTACCGCAAGGGTGAAGGTGTTCAGAAGGAATTGCTGGCTTTGACGGAAGGATCTGCCGTTAACACCCGCTATGGCCTCGTATACACGGACCACATCCTGTTCATTGCTAGTGGTGCTTTCCACCGCTCCAAGCCGTCGGACCTGATGCCTGAGCTGCAGGGTCGTCTGCCTATTCGTGTGGCTCTGTCTCCGCTTGGCGCTGCTGAGTTCGAGAAGATCCTAAAGGACACGGACCACAATTTGCTGGAGCAAACGAGTGCGCTAATGGAGACGGAGGGCGTGAAGCTCACATTCACGAACGACGCCATTAGTGAAATTGCGTCTATTGCGGAGATGGTGAATGCTCAGACAGACAACATCGGCGCGCGACGTCTGGCAACGATCATCAGTAAGATAACGGAGGAAGTTTCGTTCCACGCTCCAAAAATGAACGGCGTGACCTTCGTGGTCGACAAGAAGTACGTGCTGCAACGTCTCTCCAATGTTCTGGAACGCACAGACCTGTCCAAGTTCATTCTGTAGGCAAAACTACTACTGAAGTCAAAATGCAGATTGAATCGCGATGTACGAGTTTTATTGTCATTATTGCATTTCAACAATAATATTGCTCCAGGTTTCTTAACTTGTTCACGCATGAACAACTGCTTTCCAAACGTCTGCGAAATCCATCCCAGCCTTGACTTTAGTCTCTACAGCTTTAGTGACGTCCTTGCCGCAAAGACACTCCTCCAGGTTTCTTAACTTGTTCACGCATGAACAACTGCTTTCCAAACGTCTGCGAAATCCATCCCCGCCTTGACTTTAGTCTCTACAGCGTTAGTGACGTCCTTGCCGTAAAGACACTCAAAGATTTCAGCTAGGAATCCCCATAACCGCACTAAACTTGGCACTCATTGCTGCCGTGTAGTTAGTGATACGCTCCAACTTGGGTAGGTCATCGATGATCGGCATGAGGAGGTAAACTTGGCAGGATACGATTTCCCCCTCGCACGAACCACCAACAAGCTCCACGTCGATTTCGTCACGTGAGTAGACACCGTCGTCGACTTGCTCGAGTAAATCCAGCGCTGCTAATGTTTCTTCATCAACGCTGTAGACCTCGCCAGTCACTTGGTAGCCTTCGGTCGGAGCTCGATACAGACACGGATAGAAGGCCTCGTCATTCAGAACCATGTGAAAGTCGGCGTGAGCTGTTCGAGCAGCACCGACGAAAGAAGCCTTGCCCAACGCAATCGCTGGCTGTAAGTGCATCTTATAGTTGCATAGACCGGTCTTGAGCGTCCCGTACACGAACACCTTCGAAAGCGGCATCTTCTCGTTCACTGTTCTTTTATCAGGAAGACAGGATCCGAGTGAGTAAGGGGGGGGGATTAGAGTGAGTGATGGGTATGACTCATTCTGATTTTATGCAAAATGACACGGTTCGCTTAGGTACGTACTAAAACATAAATTTCGGTTATATTGGGGCTGCTGAAACTTTCAGACTGGAAACGAAGCCGGCATGGACCTGCGGGCAGCGCTCAATACCACGGACGCGGACTATGATGACAGTGTGCGCTCTGTCGATCAACTCCGTAACTACATCTGTGCTGCTGCTACATATTAGTGTCATGCGACTGACTGCTTGGTCTTTTTTGTCTTATCATCAGAGCCTGTGCAAATGCAAACGGAGACCGTAGACGTGTATCTCTTGCGTCCGGAGGAACCGCGCGAAATTGAGCTTAAGGACTTCACCATCATGAAACCCAAGAACAACAAGATGCACCGTCTCATACGTTTCTATCCGCGCTGTCAAATCTCATACCGAGCCACTTTGCCGGCTGAGGAGAAGACGGTGACGTCCCCCGGCGGAACTATAACAACGGTAATGCTACCGGAGCGTCTACCGCGACACAATGGAGGCTTTAGTAACCCCAGTCGTTATGCAGAGATTTTCAGACTGAAGAGGGAGCTCCTGAATGAATATTTTGAGTCTGTCCAGGATGACGATCGAGAGGCGGCGATGTTTGACGCACTTATTAGCAGAAGGACTCACTCACCTCAAAGACCAAGCCAGGATTCTACAGACGGATATGAAGATCCTTCGGAGCCGATACGTTTAACTGCCATTGTTACGCGTGGTCCACGTCCTCTGCCAAAGTACAAACCTGTGAAAGTGGGAGGTGAAGATTTTTACCCCTTGACAGGTGATAAGCCCGGGAGTTTGACACTTGACGAGCGAGTGAAGTACGTGTCATCACTCTGGCCAGGCTTGGCACCTGTCGATGAAGATGATGAGATTATGGATTATTACGGAATCGAAGTGCAGATTATTTCCGAGGAGGAGAGAGAGAAGGAGCTGGCTGCAGAGGGACTCAATAAGAACGAGCCTAATGATGCTGACGTGTCAGTGACATTAGTGCTGCCCACAAATTCTTATGCAGAGGTGAAAGATGGTGTTGCTAGTAGTTCTGAGATGAATACTCCTGATACCCCGTCGTCACCAGAAATATCTGTGGAAACCCGTAGTTCTGCACTACAGAAGTTGAAAAAAGCAGCAGCGGAAGATGACGAGATCAAACCGAATCCAATTGCAACAAAGCAGGACGACTGGGTACAATGTGACAAATGTCAGAAATGGCGACGACTACCAAGTAAGAATGTTGTGGGGATGTTTGTTATGAGATTTTTGATCCTAATAATGTCTGTGATATGTGTACAGATCAAGTGAATGTGTCAGAGCTGCCAGCAGTTTGGTACTGCAAAATGAACCGATGGGATAAAAACCACAATGTAAGTTCTTGCCGATTGTTCTGTTAAATTTGCGCAATAAATAATCCGAACCTCTTCATTTACAGAACTGTTCGGCCCCGGAGGAAAAGCTCATCGTTTTAATGAAAGGAGCTGATCTGGCAGAGTTTCGCCAACGCAAATTTGCTCAGGACTTTATTTTGCGCTGCAAGCGGTTGGAAAAGTCGGCGCACCACCGGCCCCGGAGGAAAAGCTCATCGTTTTAATGAAAGGAGCTGATCTGGCAGAGTTTCGCCAACGTAAATTTGCTCAGGACTTTATTTTGCGCTGCAAGCGGTTGGACAAGTCGGCGCACCATTACAAGTACACAAATGCACAGGATGACGATGGCGAGCGTAAGTTTGTGCAGTGCGTAGAGTGTTTAAAGCTGCGTCCGCTCATCGGTGGCATGGATCCAAACAAGGTGCCAGAGCCCTTCGCTTGCTGGATGAACTGGGACGAACTCTTGGCTAGCTGCTCCGCACCCGAAGGCCCACTGTATCCACGTATTAAGCTTGAACCGCGTCCCATTTCCACATCGAGAGGTGGGCTTGACCTCTTCGACACCATCGCAGACGATTCAAAAACGGTTTTTAACGCAGTTGACATTACTGAGCAAACCTCAGCTGGAAATGGTCGAGGGGGCCACAAGACCGGGAAACGAGGAAAGAGGAAAGCGAACATTGAAAAGGGCTCTGCTGGTAATTTGACTGGTAAGAAAGCAAAGAGACGAACAATGGTATAAACTGAAAAATGCTATAAAATATGTACTTTTGCGTAAAAGGAATCGGATCAAGTGTAAGAACCATCACAGAGACTTTGTCACTTTGGTTTTCGTTGTCATCATTTTCCACGCCACCACTTGGCAGATGCCACGCAGCGCACCGACCTACTCTAACGCATTTCTTCTCATATCGCTCAGCAAATTGCGATACCTTCTGCAATTGTTATCGTCATCGAACAACACCCCGTGAGCTCAACCAAGCCAGAAGACTTGGGAACTTCATATGCACATAGCAACGGGAGGTCCTAGAAGCGGCCTTATGTATTGCATCATTGCAAAGAAGAAATGCTTGCAGAGCAAGACAAACACAGCTACGACACAAGAACGACGGAGGTGTCAAGAAGCCACTGAGAGCTCTACAAAGCAGGATGCCAATGAATTTGAGGAAGAAGATCACAACCAAACAACCATAAACCTGTTGCATACACGCACTGCATTCCACAAAGCTTTCACACCTTTAAACAACAAGCCCCATGCCTCATCACTCCTCTAGCAAAGAAGAGCATCCAAGATACGCAACACTTAAAAAGTGTTACGCAGTCCCTGGTCACCCTCCCCATTAACTGCAGAAATTAAACCTCTCGAATGTTTTATCGTCATGGAGATGGCACTGAAGCCATCTCTCAAATGTGGCTAAAGCATCTTCACAATGAAGAAGAGTGGCGCTCAAACCGATAAGGTGAGCAAATGGTAGGAACTTGTTGCAAGTTGCTAGGCACCGCAGAGAGCACGAGTGTTAACAAACAAGCAGATACATAATTGCTTAGATATCTTCCCCTCTTCTCCCCCTCCTTCTCCAGTTTCTAGCCATCGCGGAACCCTCGGGGAGTCTGTCGTCCAGTCCCCCGTACCCTTCAGCCAGCCAAAGCAGTGTGGGTGAGAATCTATAACAACCTCTTAAAGCCGATCAAGTTTCAAAATCAATTCGGACGGGCTGCATCAGATCTGATCTCATTACAAGTTTGCCTCACTTTCAAATCCGCTCAAGACTCAAGACCACCTAAGAGATCTTTTCCTTTGCCATGGACTCGTACGTCTTCGTGTACGGTACACTCAAGCGCGGCCTTGTCAACTACGATCGGTACCTGCACCCGGCAGAGGTCGCGGGCAAGGCGGAATTCGTGGGCACAGGGCTCACGGCCTGCGCTGAATTCCACCTCGTGCTTAATCCGGACCGCAGTGTTCCGTGTCTGTACCGTGCCCACACCGAGGGCTACCAGGTTCCTGGGGAGGTTTATCGCGTGGACTCAGACGCTCTAGCAGCTCTGGATATCTTAGAAGCCGTCAAAGACAATTACTACACGCGAGAGGAGATCCCCGTGAGCGTCGTGGAAGGAAAACTTAAGCACGAGACGGTCACGTGCCATGCGTACATCATGCCCGCTCGAGAGGAGTTGCTGAAGCTGCAGCGCATTTCCGACTATACGGAAGAGATGCACAAGTCATATCGCTCTCGCACTGCAACGCCAAACCTTGATGTGCTCAAATGCATTTACGGAGAGGAGGTCACCGACGCTGTGCAAAGCAAACTGAACGACGGGGTGGAGTTCGATGGGGCGTGGAAGGCTGTTGTGGGTGCGTGAAACTAACAAAACAGACCAAACTAGCAGTTAACTGTGCTCAAATGCATTTACGGAGAGGAGGTCACCGACGCTGTGCAAAGCAAACTGAACGACGGGATGGAGTTCGATGGGGCGTGGAAGGCTGTTGTGGGTGCGTGAAACTAACAAAACAGATTAAACTAGCAGTTAATCCACCACTCAATACAAGACATTTCATTGTATTATGTGCACTTACGACAAGTTACTGGTACTTGACCCTTACACTGAGACTACTATGACCGTGACATCGTCACAGCTGCCGAGCTCTCGAGCTGCCTTGACGATGGCTTGGGCCGCTGATTCAGCGGACGCTCGTCCTCCATTACCGCCTAGTTCGTTGAGTGCGAGTGCCATAGTTCGGTTATTGTTAAGAGCCGTCCAGACGCCGTCTGTGGCTATCACCAGGGTGCTTCGGCCAACGAGCAGCTCACTCTGCCGAATCTCGGGAGTAGCAATCACCCAGTTCTTCATATCGGGGCCCTTCACATCAATATCACCAATAGTCCGGAAAGGTTCAAGCACACCCGCAATCCGGTTGTTCTGAATGTAGGCTCCGCTTTTAATTGCACGCATCCGCTCTTTAACATTGCTAGCGCAATGATCTTCCGACAGAGCCAACGTCTTTCCAGTACCAGAAGTCGGAACTTTACCCTTCGTCTTCTTAGTTGATTCCGGAGCCTCTCGAATGATTGCGCGACAGTCTCCAATGTTAAGGACAATCTTCTGCGGCGTATCCATGTTCGGGTCCACAAAGAGCAAAACAGCCAGCAGACACGCCCCACTCGTGTCCATTTTCCGAGTGGCCATAGCACAGAACGAGCGCTCTAGCTGCTCTATAGCATTCTCCAGTTTGGTATGGTCGAAGCCGTCGTCGTAAACTTCATCGATGGCTTTGAACAGCGTGTCTACCAGGAAATCGCCGGCCCACGTCCCGCCATGGCCGTCCATGACCGCGAACAAGTGGAACCGCTCGTTACTGGCCACCACAAAGCGGTCTTCGTTCACGTGACCTTGTGAGCCTTCAACCGATAGTGACGCCACGTTTAGTAGTCGGATAGGGTTCTTTTTGCCCCCCATGCTTACAGGTCCAGCAGCAGTAGAAGCTGAAGCGCTCAGATCTTCCTGGTTCTCCACGTCACTCTCCTTCTTCTCTAAGCCTCCGTATACATCATTGTCGACGTCTATGTCGTCTTCTATGTCGCGTAGTGGCTCGTCGATACTGTTGGCGCGGACTTTGGTGAGCGCGCGCTGCAGTCGACCGGTAGCGGGGAAGTTCATGCTCGACGTTCGAAAAACAATTTTTAAATGGTCGTAACCGGCTATTTCGTTGGGATCAGGTGTATTTTACCGTTTAAAACAGTGCTACACCTACTGTATGCGTCTACCGGTTTTTAATACTACCGATACTGCAGTACTTATCTCGTAATGCGGAACGAGCGCACCTTGGCGAGTAGCTCCTGCGCGTCACCCTTCGAGAAGTGTTCGCGAACAGGCTCCAAAGTTCTGTAAGAGGAAAAACTAAGTTAGCAAACAACACACTGAAACAATTTAAGATGATTGGGAACGTACTCGTTCAGGTATTTGGTCAGCGCCGTCTTGACGTCGACACCGTTGACTTGACCGGAAACAAAAGCGTCCTCGAGCTCCTGGTACGCAGCAAACGTCTTCTCCGTGCCGTCCACCTGTTTCACGACCACACCAGTCGCGGCATAGCGCGGACAAATAATGTGCTTCATGTAATCCAGAATTGGGTTCGCTTCCACGATACCTTCCGGGCAAAAAGCCTTCTCGATCTTGCGGCTCACGTCGTCAGTCACCAGTCGCGGCATAGCGCGGACAAATAATGTGCTTCATGTAATCCAGAATTGGGTTCGCTTCTACGATACCTTCCGGGCAAAAAGCCTTCTCGATCTTGCGGCTCACGTCGTCAGCAGCATCTTCCATGAAAATGGCCGACTCGGGATCACTCTTGGACATCTTTTCCTGACCTTCTTTTAGTCCCATAAGCATGTGGTGGCTCAGAATGACAGGTTTAAAACGGATCTTCGCCTGGTCGCAGTAGTCACGAGCAAGCATGTTAATCTTGCGCTGGTCGATACCGAGCTGGCAAATATCAGCCTTCAGGTTGAAGATATCAGCGCACTGCATGAGAGGGTACAGAATCTGCGCTGCCTGCATGCCTTCCTTCTCCTTACGACCCATAATCGTGCAACACTTGAGCGTACGAGCGATCGTAGTGCGACGAGCAATGTCCATCACGCGCAGCCAGTACGAGGCGCTGTGAGAAATAATTTCCTTGGAAGCCCAGAGGAACTCCACGTTGGTCATGTCCATACCCACAGACTTCCAGATTTCCACCATGTACTGACCCACAAGTTGAATCTTGTCCAGGTCACCGTCCATCTTGTTGTTCAACATGGCGAACCAATCAGCCACCCAGAAGCGAAATACACTTCCAGTCGACGTGAGTTTGTTCACGTTCACTGTACGCAAAACACCCTGAGCAATGTGCATGCGACCTGATGGCTCGAAACCGTCATAGCACACAGGGTGGTCTTTCTTCTCCATCAGAGCCTGCAGCTCGCTATCCTGGATGCATTCCTCACCCACAGAGCGGGCCACTGTGTAGCGTTCGTCAAGCGACATGGATGACACTTTCCACTCCTTAACAGCTTCCGGGAATCCAGGGAGCGAAAGGTTGGCGAGCTTGTCGGCATCTGGCGTCGGGGACACCTTCAGCTTCTTAATGCTCGAAAACATCGTCTTCAGCGGACCGCTCGCAAAATGCTGACGCACGGGCTCAAGCAGAGCGTTAATGTACTTGGTCAGACAGGGTTTCAAGTCAGCCGGATGGACTTTCTCGCCTGCAAACGCCGTCTCGAGCTCCTCGTACGTGGCGAAAGTAAGGTTGCCACCGTTCTTTTCGTTGCGATCAAGCGTGACACCTTCAGCGTTGGCTCCTCGTACGTGGCGAAAGTAAGGTTGCCACCGTTCTTTTCGTTGCGATCAAGCGTGACACCCTCGGCGTTAAGAGGGAAGACCAGGTACTTCATGTAATTCAGGACCGGATTGCCTTCCACCTCACCAGGTACACAATACGCCTTCTTGATCTTTGTCTTGACCTCAGCAGCAGTATCATCGACGTAAATTGCCGACTCGGCGTCCGTGGTGCTCATCTTGAACTGTTCCTGCTTCAGACCAAGCAGCAGCGGGTGCGAGAGAAAGACCGGCTTGTTGGGAAGCTCCTTCTGCGCAATGTATTCACGCACGAGCTCATTGCCGGCGTCCTGGTCAACTCCCATCTGGTAGATATCGGCCTGCAGCAAGAAGCCGTCGGCGACCTGCATGAGTGGGTACAAAATGCGGTTTGTGTTGTGCACGGTATCTTCCATCTTACGTCCCATAATGGGTGCACATTGTTGAACGCGCTCGACCGTGAAGTGTCCGGCAGCGTCGAGAACTTGCGACCAGTAAGCGCCAGCGTGACGTGCGGTCTCCGTAGATGCCAACATGATCTCTAGATTAGGAAGCTTTTCAGCATCCAGTCCCAATGCTTTCCAGACTTCCACCATGTAGGTACTAACACTCTGCAGCTTCTTCAGGTCACCGCCGAACTTGTTATTGAGAACTGCGTGTGAATCCGCAACCAACAGACGCACGTGGCAGCCTGCATCCATGAGACGTTGGGCATTAAGTGCACGAAGTAAACCAGAAGCGAGTGTCATGCGACCCGAGGGCTCAAAACCATCATAGGCGATCGGGTTCGGCTTCTCGGCGAAAAGCGTGCGCAGCTGGGACTCGTGCTCTGAGGACAAAGGGGCTCCTGTGATGGCCGTAAGCTTAGCGATCTTCTCATCGATAGGGAGGGAGTTCGTAGAGGAGGAAGGCACGGGAGCGTCCAGAGTGAGGGCAGAAAAACCCTTCTGCACGGTGGCAGCGGAAGGGGCGGGCGGAGGTGTTGCCATGATCCAATTGTTGCACGAGATTTTCAATTGAGTGGATTGGGTGATTACCAGGCTGTGTACAAGTGGTGTGGAGCGTATCACTAAAAAATCATGGAGCAACATTAGTTGGTGGCGCAGATTGTACGACATTCGGTGGCTTACTGACGAGACCTTCCGGTACGTGTCACAGCAAGACTTCAGATTTTCTCCGCCGTCGGCTCTCATCGCTGCATCGTACTTTGCGCCTGTGGCGGTGATGGCGCAGTAGCAATACCGAGCACTGTAGAATGCTTGCAACACAAAAATACCTCGTGACTGCTTTCTAGGATTTTTCTCCGCTAAATATATGTACATGTACCCAGGCCAGGCATCCTCCTTATTTTTGCCGTGATCATAGCAATACCGAGCACTGTAGAATGCTTGCAACACAAAAATACCTCGTGACTGCTTTCTAGGATTTTCTCCGCTAAATATATGTACATGTACCCAGGCCAGGCATCCTCCTTATTTTTGCACTTGCTCGACGCAATGTGCCAGTTGTGATTGGATACCTGCTGGTGCATAGTCGACCTATTCTGAGATTGTCTATCGGCCCAATACCAGAGCTTTCGTTGTATAAAGTGCATATTGTTAAACGGATATCTGTCTGGCGTCACCAGCTCAAGTCCGTAGAAATAAACCAGTGCTACTGTCACCGAAATGTATCCGTGCTGGTCGATTAGCGACGAAAGACCCGTTTCAAACAAGGCGAGCGCAATCAGACTGCACCAGCTCATTGCCAGGGCCAACATTGGCCACAAAGCTGCAGACGATCACCATTCTCGGAATTTCTCCTGTCGGCTGAAGTGCTCGCCCACCAGGATCTTTTCCCGTTCTAGATCAGCTTACCATGTGCCTGTGCTCCTTCAGCCTCCAGCCTTTCCTGCCACAGTGGGCCTCCGCGTGCGAGGACATGGGGCTACGTAAGCTCTCGCCTGTCAAGTCCTCGCGGCCGCGGCGTAAAGTGCGTTCCCGTCACGCCAAGCGCGCGTGGTGCGACAGCCTCATCTACTCCAACCTGGTGTACGCGTTCGCGGCGCTCATCTCGTTCAGTTGCGACCAGAAATTTTGTGGCGCACTGCAAATGGGTGCAGCCATCGCGTCAACCATGTTCCACCGCTCCAAGGAGACCAAGTACCTGCTTCTAGACGCTCTCATCAGTGGCACCCTCGGCGTCGTCTTCATATTCGCCGGCCAGCACACACTGTCTAACGAGTGGTATGGCATCCTGGCTCTCAAGATGCTTTTAGCAGTGCTCTGCATCTTCACATGGCTATACTGCGGCATGCCCGGCGGAGAACGTTACGACAAGTGGCACAACCGCTGGCACTACGTCTCGGGTGCGACCACAATCTCGACGACGCTCTTCCTGTCCGTGTACCTGCCCCATTTCGACCTTCTCATGCACGAGCTCATTCAGGATGTCGTTATTGTCCGAAGCATGTTTATCTAAGGACACGGTGGTCAGTGCGTCTGCGGGTGCGCGGCATCGTTCTCGGTAAGAATGTATGTCTCTCTGACGGCGCTCCAGTGGACAGACAGCCTTGGATGAACTCTTGCTCGTTAGCTGAATGGCAAGTTCCGAGCAAGTTGCAGAACCAAAAGAAAATGGTCGCATCGTGGACGCTACATTATATACCCTCGCTATCGAGACAAGAAGAGATTGTACATATTTTTCAAATTTAATTCAATAGATTTTTTGTCACATAAGTATCGAGTTCAAAGGCCACAAGTTTTTCCTCGCTTTAAATGGGCAGGAAGAAGGCCTGCGTGAATCTGTTTTGCCAGTCGCCTTCCAGTGCTCAGACCGACTCCTTCAACTGGCTTGATGGCTACATCTACCAGCTTACCCACATGCAGCGAACACTTGAAAGCCAAGTGGCAATAAGTTTGGAGCTCGCACTCGAACCACAACGCTTAAATCAGGCTTTCCGTGTGTCTTCCTTGCCCTTTCATCGGTCCCGTTTCTGCTTGGCCGATAAAAGCATCAACATAATCTCTTCACCCATCGATGGCCAGCGAGCTACCGGTACGACGTTGATGCCGCTGGCGCTGTTGGCGTTGAGAGACGCTGATGGTCGACTGGTACTTACATTCTACTCATATCAGATTAAAGTGCAAGTCGCTTGGGTCAAGAGTCTTGACTCAAACAGACCACAGTTGCTGTTGCAAAGGTACAATCTAAATCATGCTCGCGGACAGGAACTTTCCCAGCCGATACAAAAGTCGCTTGCCTTTTCTTTGTGTCATAACTGTGCTTTCCTTCTTCCTATATTGGCTCCACATTCACATCCACCGGGGAGAGAGAGAGGGAAAGCTCCTCGCTTCGTCTCGACTCCAGCAGCGCCACGTCGCCGTATTTATAGACGAGCGCCCGGTAGTTACGCGTTACACATTGTTCTCCCCTTCTAGACACCTATTTCCCGTCTCGACGCCCCATGGCCAGCAAACTCAACGCCTTCCTGGCCGCCGTGCCCGCCAACTCCAGCGTCCCCAGTCCGCCCAAGTCCGCGCCGGCTTCATTGGCCTTCCCGCACCTGGAACTTAAGGCACCGGAGGACGTGGACTGCTATGCACCCGCCACGACGCCGATGCCGCCCATGACGCGCCGTCAACGTTCGTCTTCTGTGCGCAAACACAACCCCAACTTTAAATTGGCGCTGACTGTGAGTAGCTCGAACCAAGAACAAGACAGACCTGAGCAGGATCGAGACATGACGCGACCTTCACCACTCAAGAATTTCATGGCTGCACAGGCTGCTGCAGCTCAAGTGACGGAGATAAATCTGACGCGCACCTCAAGTGGCTCGGAATTGGACGCCAAGTCGGAGGCGGGACCTATGCGTATGGCCAGTATGCAAGGCTCGCATCACCGAAGGGTTTCCACAGACACGACGCTCTTTAACCGCTGTTTACGGCAACAAGCAGACCTTGATATTGGACAGGAGACGGTGCGTCATTTCGCCAATGTGCCGATTGTTACAGCCACTGAAGCGACTGCTGATGCTCTCGAGAGTGAAATGAATGTGGATAACAACGCAGATGAAGAGCACGATAACACCATCGTGCATGTGATTGATCCTGAAGAGGTTCTTGCACATTTCCGACTAGGAAATACTATTCCTGTGGCTAGTGCACTGGAAATCGTACGACTTGCCACAAACCTCATGTCGTTGGAGCAAAACGTCATCTCGATTCGTGCTCCTTTCACACTCGTGGGCGACCTTCACGGTCAGTTTCAAGATATGTTGGAGCTCTTCCGTGTGCATGGCTCACCAGCTATCGACAACCCCTTTTTGTTCCTCGGAGATTACGTGGATCGCGGTATTTCTTCGTGTGAGATTATTTTGCTCTTGTTGGCGTTCAAAGTGGCTCTTCCAGAGTGTGTACATCTCCTACGTGGCAATCACGAGTGCCGCAGCTTGAGTACATTTTATGGTTTCCGCGCTGAGTGCCTGAAGAAGTACGGTCCGGTAGTTTACAACCGCATGATCAAGTGTTTCGAGAGTATGCCACTGGCTGCACGTTTAGAGACCGTACATGGCACATTCCTTGCTGTCCACGGTGGACTATCACCTGATATCGCTTATGTGGAGGATATTAACGCTGTCGTGAACCGATTCATGGAGCCTGAGCCGAATGGAGCTTTGTGTGATTTGTTGTGGTCAGATCCAGCCAAAGGAGAAGCACAGGAGCAGGAATGGGCGCCCAATTGCATGCGCGGTTGTTCCTTCACGTTCAATGAGCGCGCATGCCGCGAGTTTCTTAAGCGTAACAACCTTTTGGCTATAATTCGTGCTCATGAGCTGGAAGAGGATGGATACAAAGAGCATTTTCGGCACGAGGCAGATCGTACAGAAGAGGATGGGGAGCTCGTACTACCTGCGGTGGTGACCGTATTCTCCGCCCCAGAGTACTGCAATACAAATCACAATGTAGGCGCAACACTGAAAATTCCTTGGGAAAAGCAAAACGGTCGTCTTCTGCAGTATCAACAGCACAAACGAAGTCAATACGCCGAGTTTGAGTATACTCGCGCGAGTGAGGACGAGGCTGTAAAAGCTTTTCTGGAAGAGAATCTGCCGTTTCTTCCGATTGACTTTTATGAGTTGGTTAATGTATGTCGACAGCTGCGGTTCGCACTGGAGCGAGCTGCCAGTAGAACGGCGTCGATGTCTTCAGCAACCGATGCGCCTCGTAAGTTATCATTTGTTTCTTCACTGTGTGGTGCTCCTGTATCTTCTGTGGAAACCAAAATCGAGGAGGAAGATCCTGAACTTCCTGTTTCACCTCCGTGCTCAACACAAACAGCAGTTCTAGAAGACAAGAACGTCGAGCATAGTGCGGAGGCCGTTGGTGAGTCTTTACAGGATTGGGAACTGGTGAACAAGTTGAAGAATCCTGTACCGGCTGAAGACACAACTAAAAAGACGAAGAAAAGTAAAAAGAAAGACAAAGAGGAGAGGAAGCTGCAAGAGCAGGAGGAGAAAAAGCAGAAAAAGCGGAAAGACAAGGAGAAAAAGAAGTGGGATACCAGCCGAATAGTGACCGGTTGGAAGTTCTGCCCAGGCTTCGTGCGCTTCTATGACCGGTACTTTGCACGCGATGGCGAGAAGAGAAATGGCCCGGAAATTAATTCTGCTCCTGGTAGATCGTCATGGATTAAAACGTTTAAACGCTCAACTTCAACTGGCGAGGCGCCGACCGATAACGAAGCTGATGACATAGTTACAGAAACGATTGGCCCTGTTCGACGAAAGAGTATGACGGACTGGATGCCGATGCCGTCGTTCGAGCAGGTTGCCCAGCTGACTAATACGCTTCAGGGCCATATACCAACCCACGGAAGCGGTGTCAACGTATTTACCAAGGCGCAATGGCAGGCTCTCAAGCTTTATTTTTCGCTACTGGATCTTGATGGCAATGGCGTTCTGTTGGAAGAAAGCTTTGTCGTTCTTCTCGCAGAACAGGACAGCGGTAAGTGGTTTTCTTTCTAGGTTGCAGCTTCTTTCTCACAGTGCAGAGTATCTGACCTTTTCGTTTGTATTGTTCTGGGTAGATGCGTACGCGACAGAGGACGAGCTAAGCCTCTTAATGGAAGTGATGGACTGCAACGCAGACAGCATTATTACGGAACAAGATTTCTTGCTATTCGCATACCGTGCCTTACTGCGGTGGAAGAAGACTCTGCACGGTTCCAGCTAGGACTGAAGGGTTATGTAGTGTTTAATTTGACAAAGCGAAGTATCCCAGACCAGAATAGAAGCGACAGTAATGAGGCATCACTGCCCACAGTATAAAGAATGAGATCTTACAAACGTGTCTACATCCTCCATTGCAAACAATAGGGCATCGTCGATATATCATGGCGGTAGACTCTACCGGTGCACGATTGGCAGCATATAAAGTGTAGCCATCTTCAATTGGCCCAGGATAACAGTATTATTAATAATAGTAACCAGCAAGGGACTATTCTCTGGATTTTAATCCAGAGTCCTCGGAATGGGGGTCTGAATACGCAAGTACATTATATACCTACTTCGAAGTACATTATACCCTGTTGAATACGGTTTATCGACTACAAGAAACTCTAATAAAAACCTCAATGCTTATACCCTGTTGAATACGGTTAATCGACTACAAGAAACTCTAATAAAAACCTCAATGAATTTATTACCATACAAAAATAGATAAGATAATATATCTGACGGTTCGCCCATCCACTGAAGATTAGCATAAAAAACCTGTAGGATATGATGACAGCTGACATTCGATCTTGACCTTTGGGAACTGATCCGGTGAGTCCTCTCGAGCAACATTTTGGATTTTATCTGTCTTCGAGTAACATTTAAGGATAAATTATTCTCTAGATTTTAATAGAGAACTTTAGATTCTGGAGCAAGTCGGCACGTTTGGAACACATTGGAACAAATCTTCGTACTTAAGGAATCAACAACTGTAAGAAAGCCCAACTTGATCCAAAAGCTACTTCCACTGGAACAACGAGGTCTCAGTTGTTCCATGGAGCAAGTCTTGGAAGACCTCTATATTCTTATGAAACTGCAAATTCGATGGCAGAATCTTGCAAGTTGCCGTTGCTGTCTACAAGCACAAGTAAACTCGAAGTCGAGGAAGATGACAGCATCACGCAAGCGCAGCAGCAACTCCTGGAAGCGCCCGGGCCTCCAGCGCTCCGGCAGTAAGGTGCACGTGGTAGAGACGCAGCAGAAGGAAAGCCAATTCCTACGCCCGCTGAAGGTGCCGACAACGACAAATCACCTAGAAATGACGAAAATAAGTCATCATCTCCCATGATTGATAGTCCAGCTTTTGACCATACATGGACAGATACGACTCGTCTTACCATCGTAGGTTCACCATCCATGCTCCTGTCTGTCGAGAACTCACAGCGTGTGGAGGACAAAGGATACGCGGCTACGTCAGAGACCAAGGCAACCAAGAGCACTGCTCAACCCGAGTCAAAACCGAGCACGAAAGCCGAGAAGACGCACACGACAAAGAAGGTATCAGCCGAGCCAAATTCTAGACAAACGGATGACCCATCCAGGCAGGAGGGTGGGTTGAGCTCTGATGGCGAAGTGCCATCGAGAGACCAGCGCCATAGTGGTAAATAAACTGGACCTGTTGACACGACGATATCTCGCAAAAAACGAATGGTTTACCGTACCAAAGAGAATTGCTTGGTGATGCAAGAGGTTCTTGGAGACAACGGAATTTTCAACCGCGGTGAGGGGTCGAAGGCAGAGTGCTGGGTCAAGATAACAGAGAGTTTAACAGCTGTGTTAGACAGGAAGGTCAGCCCTGATAGCCTTCGAAAGCACATAAATAAGCTTGAGAAGGCGCACAAGAAGGAGCAATCAGCTGGCCGTGCGCGTTCAGGTACTTATACAACTTAAATGAGGGTACTTTCGTTGTATAACTGTGCGTGGTGGTACATTATCAGGCCAGGAGCCCAAGAAGGACACCAACGAGCAAGAGGTCGATGAACTTATGAGTCGCTACATAGGTCTCAAGGACGCCGAAGACATGGAAAAATCGGAACGTGCAGAGAGTCGAGCAAAAAAACTCGATGCAGACCGCACCGGAGGTGCAGCTATTCGTGATGCGGCTGTAAGCGTCGAGCGCCCCCACAAGAAGAAAAAAACATCTTCCAAGCGACTTGACCCAATTGCCTTTTTGAAAGCATTAAACGACGAGCAAAGAGAAAATAGAGAGAGAACTTCGTGAGCGTGAGAACCGAGAGCTTGCACGTGATACGCAAACCCAGCTTCTAATTGCTGAAATGCAGCAGAGCAACGCGAAGATGATGCTTCAAATGGCAAACGTATTCGGAAGCATCTTGAAGCAGACCTCCGCTGGGGCGGATACTGACACCTCTGCTGAATAAGCAGGTCATTACGAAGTTAAGCACTTTGAAGTGACGCCCAGCAGCTAACACATCGCTACACGAAAAAAAAGCAAACGAACAAAAATGATTAATTCGTAAGAATCGTAGCATTAAAGGCCATTCCGTTTTTTTAATCGCTAATGAGAGCGGACGCCATACAGGCTTGCTTGATTTGCTACTCTGTCTCCATATTCGTGTACCTGCACCCACGTACAGCAAACGCTTCACCGCTGATCTCGCCTTCACGTACATTACTGTTATCATCGCTGCTTTCCGAAGAAGATGTGTAATTACTTTTAAAGTCACTCTCGTCGCTATCGGTATCGCTGTCATCACTTGAATCCCAGCTCGATAAATCTGACTCATCTTCATAGAAATCAATCTCCTCCTCAGAGCTGTAAAGTGCTTCGTCAACAATGCCATTCGTTGTCAGATCAGCAAGATATATAGCCAAGGTAGGTAATCTGCAGCGAAAATACTTGATCGCTTGGTTACGTCGCCGAATACACGAAAGGCAGTTAACAAAAAACGCTGAAACGATATACATTGATCCCAGCGGCGACTTGAAGACTTTCATGTTGCATCGCAGTTCAAAAAATTTCCAGTATCGAACTATCCGCCCAAAGCACCACTCCACGGCAATCCGAGCTCTACTTAAGTCTCGGTTGAAAATCAATTGCGGTTGTGTGGGCGCTGCACTTGCGAATGGTGTTATCAGCCAGCTTCGAAGTGGATAACCTTGGTCTCCATATATAACGTATCCATGATATCGAATCATTTTTTGCTCCATTTCACTCTTTTGCAGCATGTAAGCATCGTGTCTACGGCCCTCAAATGGTCCAACAAGTGAGACGATCAACCCATTCGCCATCGTGACGCTCTGGAACTTAATGCAGTGGACTTTTTTGTGGCCACTATAGGCTTGTTGCTGTTACCAAGTCGGACGGCAAATTGGTCGAATTGTTCCATCAATAAAACCTATGCAATTGGAAAGTCGCCCAACCTTCTCGAAGATGGCTTCTGCTGAGTATATATATATATACATATATATATCGGTGGTATCGGTCTATAATACGCTCGTCAAATACCATCTTTGTTTTTAGGCGTTTGTTAGGATCCCCAACCAGATTGCATAGCCGGTGCATCGATCACTAACGATTTCACTCACTATCACCGTCTACCACAATCCGATTTGTTTTTGGTTGGCATGTCTCCTACTAAGTACGTAACATTCACACTAAGTACGTATCTGAAGCAATGGACACGATCTGATTTTCCTTGATTTGTGATGTATAGGTGGTGTTTTTCCGAAATTCTCTTAGGGGTCGTGCGAATGTGGCGTGAATGTGATGGGGACTTGGCGAAATCACCCCACGCCGTGGCACAACCCCAGCGTACCCCAGCGTAGTATTTTAGTGAAGGCGAGGCTCCTCAGACCAGCACCATTCCGCGCCAGCTAGGAGGCCCAAGAACTTGGATTAGCTGCTACACATGTAGCCCACCCAGTCACGCCCACACACTTAGACATCCAATTTTTAGAGTCCCAGGGACGACTCCATACCCGATTCAAACGTGATAGTTTCAGCAGTATCTACTTTGCTACGGATATGAGGGTATTGGGGGATGAGGGTAATGGAGCCTGATTGTAACAGTAGATGGAGATAGCAAGCAAGCACTCAAAACAACAGAATAAAACTTTATTGAGTGCACTGCGTGCAGTTAGATGTCACATGTCATTCCAATTGGAGTCTCTGCAAACGCCCCCTTCGTAGTCAGGAAGAGGTAACGAAACCGAAGGTATGCCACTTGCTCTTTGGATACGGCTGGCAATGCCATGCCGCGCACCATGCACTCAAAGAACAACAACGTTAGAGGACCACAGCTGTTTGTATCTTGTTGCTGTGGTGCACGTTGCCGCACTGGCTCCAGCTCGTGACAAAATGACGCAAAGTATTTGTCCATGATCCCGCAGATCGTTTTGTAGTTTTTCGTGGTCTGCATGGGATCGAACATCACTGCTTTCCCGTTCTCGTAGTCGAGGGCTACACCCGCCCAATGCGATTCGAAATAAACCGGAACGAGAATCAATCGGTCGCCTGGTTGGCACGGTGACTTGGCAATTACTTCGTGTTTCATGTCTTCGTCGTGCACTCTCGCGTACAGTGGGTCCACTCCTCCGGTTTCGCGTCTTTCATGCGTTTCCATGTCTTGGTCAATTAAATGACTCATCACAAGCTTCATGCACGAGTCGTCCAGCCACTCAGATCTTCGGAAAAATGCGATCTCGTGGACTCGTACCAGTCCAAAGCGAGTGCTTAGAGACGTCTTCATGTTCACTGACTCCAATCGCTTCGCGCAAGCATCCATGTCCACTGTAGTGCAGTTATTTAGCGGACGAGGAAACGAGATCCGCGTGAACCGAGACACTCTGACCCACTCTGCAAGATCGCTTACAGCAATCAGCATTGGGGAGTCGTCGTGCCACTCGCGCATCGTCAGTAGGTCCTCCTCGGAAAATGTACCCACCTTCTTAATTGTTACCCCCATCCTGCCAGAATTGTGATCACTGGGTAGCGATTTTCGATACATTGAGATCCCTGCGATGCACTTGGTAACGTAGTTTTTTGGGAAGACAATCGTAACCTTCCGCTGCACCTTCTGCTTCCGAGCAAGCTGGATAATCGATGTGTACTTCCACATCGGTGCAGCTTCGACAGTGATACAGC
>JAIKVB010000454.1:0-25937 GCA_024679045.1 Phytophthora brassicae | reverse complement strand
ATGTCGCTTGCCGAGACCGGTTACAATTTTGGGTCCAATCACTTCTGACGAGTACAATAGCACCTGTCTATGTACATAGTACCGAATCGACCGAGTTAATACTACAACACGGAAGTCTGCCGAGTTATGACAACGCGGAAGCATACCGAGTTATGACAACACGGAAGCATGCCGAGTTTCCATGGAAAAGGGCAGATGTACAAGAGGCGGCGGGGGACGGAAGTGAACGAGAAGAAGATTGTGACGAATCTTGAGTCCCCATATCCAGAAAACAGGTTTATACAATCCCATACAAGTTGAGACCTGGTGCTGCTTGGCTACAACTGCTACAAAAGCAACAAACACCAAGTCACAATCGAAATTTAAGTAAGCCTATGACGTCTACATATGCAATTATCAACGTAGATGGTCCTTAGGACCGTCCTACAGGAGCCTCTGCGCAAGATACCGGGAGATCGTCTGCAGCACTAGTATGTACATCTGAGGTAGTTTCCAGGGAAGACACTGTAGGTACACTGAAGACGATAAGTCCAGCATATTCGTTGGTTATTGTGTCTGGTTTCGTTCCATTGTTCCATTAAGGAATGAATTCAAAAGTCACTATCATCCCACACTACTACTACTGCTATTATCGATGCCGGCTTGATCACCATGAGCCGTCGTCCAGGTCGTGTATACAGCATTTGCGGCACCAAAAATTAGGGCGACAATCCATCCATTACGTCTGCTTGCGAAATCTGATGCCCTTTTCATCCGGCTCGGTCTCTGCATCATTCACAAGATTAGGCATGAATCGTTTCGGGAATTAATTATGAGTCGGATACTTTTGTATTTAGGATCGGACACTTGAAACGTTTGGCGCAACCGGGGACCCCGCTTGCCCCGGCAGCTGTCAAAAGTAACCGGTATATTCGTTAACTATATTATGCAAATCTGAGGTTAGGTGAAATATTGAAGGGGCGTCGGTGTGAGCAAGGAAACCATCCTCAAATATTCAGGTAGGGCGGTGCAATTTAAAAGCCTCTAGATCGTTGTCACGAAATGCATGATATGGCTTCACTTGACGACGGCTTGTGTGCCACGTTTCGACGCCTTGCGCGCGAACTTTCCGTAGCCGACGAATCCGATAACCACCAACAAGAATCACGGTCTGAATTTCTCGCTCCGATAGTCCCTGCTGCAGAAACTAAGCACAGTACCTTTGCCTTGATTCCACTCCATTCGACCATAGCCTGTGTCCTGTTTTACCACATCCTCACCAAGACGAGCAACAGCACGATCAAATGGGGCTGCATCACGGTCACGGTTCTTCTTGTGATTGCAGGGGGGGTCATCGCCTGCGTGCCCCTCCCCCATGGCGACGCGTAATGGCTGGGCACTTGATGTAGCGCTAGAAGGTAAATGAAGAGTCGGGTTGTGTTACGAGATCTTTTCAAAAAACAAAGTGTCGGCTCCGAGTTGGGGAACCTCAAAAATTAAATAAATAATTCCAGTCTTGCTCGGTTTGTACACCGGGGTCCGGCCAAACGTTTCACTTGAAAAAAACTGTTTCAATCGGATACTTTTGCATAATTGGTGGTTACTCGTGGCTACTTGTGTAATATCGGAATGGATAAGTGCGCAGCTTCGCAATTTAGCAATTCATTCGGAGTACGTACGTAGGCAAATGCCTGGTGTTTGCAGTCCGTGTGCGTAGCACGCGGATGCAAACCCAGGACCCAGCATGGTCACCAACCGAGCGCAGCGAGGTGCTCCCCTTTTAGGGAGGTAGAGGGGGTTCTTAGGGTTTACATAATATCTACAAGCGAAGGCGAAGCCGTAGCGGGCTTAGGGTGTGTCACCAGCGAGCGCAGCGAGCCGCCAGGGTGGTTTGGGATAGCGCGGAGCGCGTAGCATTGTGATATGGGTACACACGTGTTCGTGAAGTGATAAGCACGTGGTGTTTGTAGTCCGTGTGCGTAGCACGCGGCTGCAAACCCAGGATGATGCAAGGTGACCGATCGATCATACAAAAGTTACCGATCGATCATATATTTTTAAAAGTGACCGATTCAAAATTCAAAAGTAACCGATTCAAAATTTCCACCCTATCGTTTCTCTGTCAACCATACATAATACGACGTCAACGTATACATTACACCAGTGCTGTACAGTATTGGCTGCGTATTCGCACCTTGTACTTGAGTTGGAGTGGATCGTTGGCCGTCCATCTAGTCGCATCATATGCTGTCACTCACCTTGTACTTGAGTTGGAGTGGATCGTTGGCCGTCCATCTAGTCGCATCATATGCTGTCACAAGCCGATCGAGCGGCAAGTTGCCATTCTTGAAGCCTTAAAACTCTCATTTTGTGAACAGTGGCATTTGAAATGCCTCACACAACAATTCACTCAGAGTTGTCCAGACATGAACTTTTACTACCGGTAGCTGGGCGACGCCGTTGTAGTCGCACACATAAACCTGGACCATATTCGCTGAGCCCGTATCCTGCTGAGGCGCACGTGGCGTGGTATCTAAAGCGCCATACGTCATTTCTGCGTCGCTGTTCCTGCACTCGTTTAACAATCGGAAAGGTCTCTCAGCTCATGAAGCACCTCAGGAATTCGATACCCCCTCAGGTCGATAGGGACATTGATATCCTTGATCGACTGACAGCATTTTTCAATACTGAAAGATGCGGTGACCCTTTGAAACTTAGTACAACCAACATTCGATTTTTTCAATATCAATACTGAAAGATGCGGTGACCCTTTGAAACTTAGTACAACCAACATTCGATTTTTTCAATAGTAGGCATCAGCTTCTGCATGGTATTATAACACACATTTTGTACCAAAGGGTTCCACATCATGTATGTCGAGGTTAGCGTCATGGAAACTTCTGCGTCGCTGTGTTTGTGCTGGTAGGAGAGACCATGGATAGTGTGAACCGACGTCGAGGTACGAGATTCGACGAGGGAAGAGGCGGTTTAAAACAAACCGCCGGTTTTCGCTGTCGTGGTAGACCTTAGTACCAGGGGTCAGACAATACAGTATTCTATTGTATTGCAAGGGCTAGCAGACCTTAGTACCATTCACGGCTGTTTTCGTCTTTCTTTTGATGCAATCGTGTTGGCGAAAGAAACGATTCAAAGCAAATACAACCCGAAACCAGACCCACTGAGCTCAATCTGCATTTTGAATAGCTCACTTTTGTCAAACGCAACTCCAGTGCTTAGTTCCCGACGCTGTGTTATTAATACATGTAGCGGCATCTACAGCTTGAAAGTGGAAATAAGCTATTTTCCCTGCAAAAAAGGTTAAGTTGATCCTCAACCTCGTATTTTTTACGGCAGACTGAGCTGATCCATCTGGCAGAGGCGATTGGAAGTTCCTATCCTGCAAGCTCGATTGGATATGCCACGCGATTGTCCTGCCAGATCCACCAGCCAACAAAGCGACGAGCTGGCGTGTACCGAATTACCTTACCGATACAGTACTGTACTGTAAATTGGACATGGCTCCACTGGAAATAAGTCGCCGAGTGTACCCATTCAAATCCGTTGAGCATTTGAAATATCCGCCCTGTCGACGAAGCCATTTCCGACTTTCCCAACTTCAAGACCTCAGTGCAATGGGATGTCGACAAGAAATTTGAGACTGTGAATGCGCGAGAGAAGTGAAAGCTGCCAAGCCGGCCATGACTTGACTGGGCTCTGAGATCGGGTTCACTCTATCCCGCAATCGGTTTTTTTCATGTAGTCAGACACCAAGTTGCCTTTTGCGGGTGTCTCTAAACTGTCTAAAAAGCCCAATCGATTGCTGAAGAAGCAACTTCCATTGTCTCTGCCGTAACGAACTCCCATCCGTCGGCAACCCATTTACCCAACCAGACCCAATCACTACCTAAAGAGTGGGCACAAACCAGTTCCTCATCTCGCATTTTGGCACCAACGTCACAAGCAGAAAACAATGAGCGGCGGTCCGCCTCCTTCTTCCGGCTATGCGCCTCACAGCTTCGGCCTTCCGCCCATTTCGCACGCCCCACGGTCGTCCATGATGTCCGTCGAGTACAACGGCATGCCGCTACCTCCTCCAAGCATTCGTTCATGTGGCTCGCAGCAGTATGTGACCAGTTACATCCCTACAAGCGCCGCCTTCCCACCAGGTAGCGTACAAGAGATGATCTCGAGTATGAAGTCGTACGCGAGCGCCACAGACCTCGTGCGAACATACAGCGAAATTCCGTCCGTGGAAGAAGCGCTGGTGACATTAGACCGCGCCGCTGTAGCGCTCAACGCGCGGAGATACAGAGACGCCCTGAAACTTTATCTAGAAGGCGGTTACGCTATGGCAAACGTTGCCGAGCGACAGGCGAACCCCAAGATCTGCAACTTGCTCACGAGCAAAGGCTTCGAAACCCTCAATTGGTGCGCAAGACTTTGCGACTGGATTGATGGTCGCATTAAGGAGAAGCATCCACGACCAGGAGTACATAAAGTCGGAATTCCAGTCAGTAACTGGGACGAGGACTGGGTCGGACCCTACTTGGATGAGGAAGAAGCGCGACGTATGTGGTACACACCAGTTTACTGTCCGCACCCAATCGACTTTTCCAACTTGGGTTACCGACTGCGTTGTGTTGAGACGGGGCGTCGTCCCCGACTTGTAATTTGTATCACGATGTACAACGAAGGTCCAAAGGCACTTAAGGCGACACTTAAGAAAATTGCCAACAATTTGGCGTATCTTAAGGAGCAGGAGGCGAGTCATGAGAAGGCGCTGACAGACACTTTCAAGGGGAATGACGTGTGGCAGAATGTCCTTATTTGTATAGTGGCGGACGGTCGAGAGCAGATGAACGAGAAGACACTCGAGTATCTTGAGTCTGTTGGACTTTACGACGAAGATTTGTTGACGATTAATAGCGCGGGGATTGGTGCGCAATGCCATTTGTTTGAGCACACGCTGCAGCTCACAGTGAACGGGAAGAGTTTGCTACCAATTCAGACGGTCTTTGCACTCAAAGAGACCAAATCGAGCAAATTGGACTCGCACCATTGGTACTTTAACGCTTTTGCAGAGCAGATTCAGCCAGAGTTCACGGCGGTCATGGATGTAGGTACGATGCTCACCAAGTCAGCTCTCTACCATTTGCTGTTTGCTTTTGAACGCAACCATCAGATCGGAGGAGCACTTTTGCAGAGCAGATTCAGCCAGAGTTCACGGCGGTCATGGATGTAGGTACGATGCTCACCAAATCAGCTCTCTACCATTTGCTGTTTGCTTTTGAACGCAACCATCAGATCGGAGGAGCGTGTGGACAATTGACCGTGGATGAGCCATTTGAGAATTTGAGTAATTGGGTCATTTCAGCTCAGCACTTCGAGTACAAGATCTCTAACATCTTGGACAAGTCGCTGGAAAGCTGTTTTGGGTTTATTAGTGTGTTACCTGGTGCGTTCTCGGCCTATCGCTATGAAGCGATTCGAGGAGCTCCGCTTGATGCGTATTTCCAGACTCTAAACGTTGATTTGGATGTACTTGGGCCGTTCATTGGTAACATGTACCTGGCTGAAGATAGGATCTTGTCATTCGAAGTGGTAGCGCGAAAGAATTGCAACTGGACAATGCATTACGTGAAAGACGCAATTGCTCGTACTGACGTCCCGCATGATCTCATTGGTCTCATTTCACAGCGCAAACGCTGGCTGAATGGCGCGTTCTTCGCTACTCTGTTCAGTATCTGGAATTGGGGTCGCATTTACTCGGAAAGCTCGCACTCGTTCTGGCGTAAGATGGCGTTCCTGATGTTCTACTTATATCATTTGATGTACACGGCATTTGGCTTTTTCCTGCCTGCAAATCTGTACCTCGCGCTGTTCTTCATTGTCTTCCAGGGTTTCCAGGAGAACCGCCTTGAGTTTATTAACACGTCGGAGTACTCCCAGACTGTGTTGGACTGTTCTGTATACATTTACAACTTTGCGTACCTGTTCGGACTCTTGATGCTGATCATCATTGGTCTAGGCAACAATCCCAAGCACATGAGACTCACGTACTATTTCGTGGGAGCTTTATTTGGACTCATGATGATGTTGTCATCTCTGGTGGGTCTTGGTATTTTCTTCTCGTCTCCAGCAACGGCCAGCTCGATTGTGGTGTCCATTCTCACTGTTGGAGTGTACTTTATCGGACCAGCATTACATGGAGAGGTCCATCACATTTTCATGACGTTCACGCACTACACGGCTTTGATCCCGAGCTTCGTGAACATCTTCACTATCTACTCGTTCTGCAATCTCCAGGACTTGTCGTGGGGAACTAAGGGCTTGCATGATGATCCTCTTTTGGCTGCGTCGCTGGATGAGAATGAGAAAGGGGATTTCAAGGACGTGATTGCCAAGCGTCGTGCCATAGATGAACGTCGACGTGAAGAGGCAGAGCGCACGGATAACAGGAAGAAAATCTTCGAGGCTTTCCGCACCAACGTGCTGCTCACTTGGGCCTTTTCCAACCTCATTCTGGCGCTCTTTGTCGTGTACTTCACGGACTCATCAACGTACATGCCTATCCTGTACATCTTCGTGGCAAGCATCAACTCGTGTCGTCTTCTAGGCTGCATTGGCCACTGGATTTACATCCACACGGATGGTTTGCGTGGTCGCGTGCTGGACAAGTCGGAGTGTGGAAATGGCACAGGACGCTACCCACAGAACTCGTACATTCAGTTGGACGAACACTACGCTGCACTGGCTGAAGATCAACGCACTTATGCTTCCGGACGTACCAATGCCTCAGTACGTAGCAACGACATCTCTTCGGTTGCTTAAGCCAAGAGAACCCACGACAACCTCAAGTGTTTAAAACATGCAGAGGTTCCAGCAGTTCACAAGAAACTGCCACATAAAACACTTTTTTTTTACTACACTAGCACAAGCGAATTAGTCGAGCTGAAGTAAGTTTTAGTCGAGTCTTTCGTAGATCAAAATGCATATTATAAATCACCGACATCGCCATACAATTTTTACTTTTATTTTTTATTTTATTTTATTTTCAGGGGTCGCGTATCTTATTTTGATTGGCAATGTCAAGAGAAGCTGCGACTTCGCTACTCGGTACTTGGGAGAGCAATGAAGCATTTGGGAATACAGCACTGGACTGGTCACAAGCTGTGAAGGACCAACGTGTGCAGCTGCAACTCACGTTTGAATCTGGGAACAAGTACAAATTCCGTTTACTGTCAAACGATGGAGAGAAGGATGTGACGTCGGAATTCCGCCATGTGGTCGCCAGTGAAGGATCTTACTAACGATGGAGAGAAGGATGTGACGTCGGAATTCCGCCATGTGGTCGCCAGTGAAGGATCTTACACACTAAAAGGCGAAAAGGAAATTGTTATTCATGGAGATAACTCTGGCATCGTGTGGACTTTTATGTTTGAAGAGGAGGACAATCTACGAATCCGGTACGACTGGTTTATGAATGGTTTGTGTACACGGTTAAACTTGCTGAAGGGTGATTCTAGGCTTGAAGGAGCGAAGCGCTGGGGACGATGTAAGGGTGTGGACGTCATCTATTTCGATAGAGTGAAAGAGATGCAGTAGGTAGGATCTAAATATGGTGCGTCGCGATGCATTAAAAACACGTTGCAGTTTAAAGCACCTTTGCTACATATCCAGAACGTCATCCAGCCAATCTTCAAGCTGCTCCGTATCAGCCGGATTCCTCGTAGGAGCTGGTGCTGCAAGTGGCACCGTCAGCTTTGGTGTTGAGTTGGTAGTAGTTGACGCACTTAAAGTGAGCAGGAAGTCCAGCTCCGTGTCTCCTTGAACCCCTTGAGATGACAGTGGCGTTGCAATAATAACACCCCCAGCACTTCTTCCCTCATCTTCTTCCACCTCACTTTCATCTCCGCTCTGCGGCTCAAAAGGGAAGTCATTCTGCCACAACAAAGCAAGCGTCAGCTCCTCATCTCTCACCAATAAACCATTCTTGGACAACTGACGCAGTATTTCGGGTCCATCTGGTAACGAATCTCAGGTGGCACGAGCTGTAATTGTTCTGCAATCCACTCCAAGTCCTGCAGTTAAAATTGTGAGCTAAGCGGCATCAGCAGCTCAATTCCAAGCGTTTCCTACCAAGACGCCCATTGTTGTGTCGTATGCTGCCTCTTCCTTTTCCTCCCACTGCTTCATGACGCGACTCTGAAAATACTCGCCCGGCGCCGCCCCCATTGGCTCTCTGTGGTTGCGCTCCGATGAGAAGAACTGCGTCCGTCCGCCATAATCTACCGCGTTTTCTTCTTGCTCGTCTGCAGCCTCACGCTCCTCAAAACGGAACGCGTTGGAGCCCAAACTTCGCAGGTGGGAAGGAAGCCCTCTGGTCGAGTTACTACCGCGGCCACCAGCTCCATCACCTCTTCCTCGGCCGCGACCACGTCCGTGCGTCGAGCGATACTTAACCTGCGACCGTCCCATGAAAACACTGATAAATTAATGTAAGTTAACAAAACCAATGCCGTGTTTTCGTTGGCTGAAACGTACGTGCGAATTCAGCCAATCAACGATTTGACAAGATGATGAAAAGTACTACGTACTGTAGTACTGCAGTAAAAAAGAAAAGGTTAATTAAACACTGAAAAATATGGTACAAGACGTTCTTGGTTTAGATGAAATCAACTCCGTTGTTCATTAATGGTGTGGAAAGCATACCCTGAAGACTAGGAAGTAGTTTACTTCTTCGACTTCTTGGTGGCAAGCTTACGCTGGTAGAATTCCAGCTCCTTGCCCTCAAGGAGGTAGCCATCAGCACGGCCGGACTGGCCGGGACGCGACGCAATGACGGCGAGCAGACGGCCAGACGTGACCTGTTCGTCGATCTTGGGGTCGAGCACACGGGTGCGCTGACGGGAAGCAAGCTTACGGAGCACGTGGTCCGACTTCTTAACCTCCTCCTCCTCGATCTTCTCAGCGTTCTTCTTCACGCCGATCTTGACACCGTAGTGAGCCTCGTACCACTGACGGAACGGGGTAGCGTCCACCAGCACAACGGCGCCCTTGACGAGCGTCTTGGTACGCACAAGCTCGTTGTTCGAGGCGTTGTACACAACGTCGAGGATACGGGTCTTGCGAGCGCAGACCTCCGTACCCCACGAGAAGTTGCCCGTCTCCAGGTGCAGAGCACGGAACTTCAGGTGGCCACCGCGGACGCGCACCGGGTGCACGCGCTTGCCTCCGAGCTTGGTAGCAGCAGGCTGACGGCCGAGCTCGAATTTCCTTTTCTTGCGGAACTGTTTGCGCTTGCCACCAGTTTCGCGGCGCTTGTGGCGCGAATCGCGAGAGATACCTGTAAGAATACTGGACCGTTAGTAAAGAATTATTATGACCATCACTCTACGTCAACATGGGGACAACGCGGGACGGAGCACCCGCGGACTCGAATGCTGCACAAAATGGAAACAGCAGAGAGTCCGGGATGGGGCGACGTGGGGAGCACATCAACAGCAACTCGGACCCAGCCATCACCACATGCGCACGTAACAGCAGCATCTCCATCCTGCACAGAACTCCACGGCGGCGAACGAAGCGAGAGAAGAAGAGAAGGCCGCGAAGCTTACCCATATTTCCGACGGAGTAATTTCGGTACTGTGAAGAGAGATCGCTTGGCGGAAGCACTCGAGCAACCGCAGCCAGTCAGAATAGTGGTGGAGAAAGTGTATTCTTAGGTACGATTATGTCAGACACGCTAATTAACGTGCGGCACACGAAAGCGACTTGCGCGCGCAATAACCAAAAGCAACCAGCAAAAATGGCGCAAGAGGACTTCTCCGCGGAGCTGCTGCAGCTATACTATGGTGCGTGCACGTCTGCAACTGCTGTGAATATGTATAATTTGCTCTTGCACATTCAACGACCCCTCATTTGTACTTCAACTCTCGCTGTAACCTTTTCAATTTGTATGTAGATCGACTTTTCCCGTACCAACAAATGACCCAGTGGCTTAGCTACGACGGCGGTGCGTGTCGCCCTCTCCGTTGTTGTGTTCTATGTTAGTATAGAATGCTAAGTATGCGGCTTCCTTTTTGCAGGGGAGGAGCTTCTCTTCCGTCGTGAACTTTCCTACACACTCGAGAACGACACGTACATTCGCTACAAAGCCTTCCACAATGCTGAGGAGCTCAAGAGCAGTATGAGCAAGACACTACCTTTCAAAATTGATATTGGAGCGGTCTTCTCTGTTTCTCCTGCTGACAAGGGGAAGGTGAGCGCCGCAGACTTCACGCCTGAACAGCGCGAGCTCGTGTTCGATATCGATTTGACAGATTACGATGATATTCGCACGTGCTGTGAGGGCGCCAACATTTGCAACCGCTGCTGGCAGTTTATGATCGCAGCAGTGGAGGTCCTCAATGCAGCATTACGTGACGACTTTGGCTTTGAAAACCTGCTCTGGGTGTACTCTGGACGTCGTGGTATTCATTGCTGGGTCGCAGACGAAGGAGCTCGCGCGCTTGAGAACGAAGCGCGGTCTGCAGTCGTGGGATACCTGACGCTTGTAGAAGGCAATGAGAACTCAGCTCGCAAGGTGAAGCTTCGTGAACCGCTGCATCCGTCACTCGAGTAAGTTACATCGATTTCTGCCATGAAGATTTATGATTATTAACGCATTTTTATTGAAATTGTAGCCGTGCGTATCGCCTTCTAGAACCCATGTTTGAAGGCATGATTCTGTCGGAGGAAGGCCAGGGAATTATGTGCTCAGAGAAGCACTGGGCTAAGCTGCTAGCAATGGTGCCTGACGAAGACATCCGTGCCAATATGACTCGTCGTTGGGGAGCCACCAACTGCACCACAAGTCCAGGTGAAAAGTGGCGTGAACTCAGAGACGCTGTGGACAAGCAGGTATCGAAGAATGCCAATTCTACGCGCAGTGGTAGCAGCCTCAAGCGACCGGCGCCTAACACTGACGCTAACAAGCGTTTTGCAGCGGCGGAGCTGCGCACGTGTCTGCAGGAGATCGTACTAGCCTATCTGTACCCGCGATTGGATGCCAACGTGTCCAAGCAGCGGAATCACTTGCTAAAAAGTCCGTTTGCTGTGCACCCTAAGACGGGGCGCGTGTGTGTGCCGATCGATGTGTCTGCAATGGAAGCCTTTGACCCTTTCAAGGTGCCGACATTGGGTCAGTTGCACGAGGAACTCGACTCGGACTCGCCTGATACGAGTATGAAAGAGTACGTTGAGTTCTTCGAGTCCTCTTTCCTTAAACCATTGGCCATGGCCGCCAAGCGGAAAGAGCGCAATGCTCGCGAAAGTGACGCTGCAATGACAGGTGATTGGTGAGCAAATAATTGCAGCAGGCGATAGAGATGAAAGTGGAGCAGACTCAGCTAGCGGGTAAATATATTGTGAGCCTATTACGGCGTAACTTTCTAGCCCTGCTGTATTGTGCGTCTTGTCATCGTTGTGAGAGTTCTCCAGGGTTTAATTGGATCCTCTGGCTGCCCTTGCCGCTTTAAAACGAGATACTCGCTGCACAGGTTGCTGCAAAATACAAAGTTTCAGGATCCTCTGGCTGCCCTTGCCGCTTTAAAACGAGATACTCGCTGCACAGGTTGCTGCAAAATACGAGTTTCAAAACGTCAGAAGATGACTCAAGTATGTGAAAAGTAGCACAATATTAAACGTACCGCTTCGCCAACTGGTTCCAGACTCACTGTTTGACCAGTGTAATTAGTTCCTTGAAAACGCGATTGTCGAGGTTCCGACACGGAGGCACCGGGTGCAGATGCCAAAGTCGACTTTTCTTCCTTCAAATCATGCTCCACAATGCTACCAGAAAATGCTGATTGGGCGGAAGAAGAGGAAGATCCTAGAGGCGAAGAAGATTCCGGTACTGGGGGATTCAGTGATGGCGAAACCGTAGAGGATTGTTCTGTAGTCGTCGGTGTCGAGTTAAGTTTCGGTTCTACTGTCTTCACAACATTTTCTCCAGTCGCTTTCGCTGTTGCCTTTTCACGCATCTGCTTCGCCTTTTCTCCCAGTTTTTCGTCGGTTGAGCCCAACTCCATAGCCCGCTCATAAGCTTCAGCAGCTTCTTCGTACTCGTCCAGTGCTGCCAAAGCGCACGCCCTACGGTAATGTCCTTTAACCCACGGCTCGTGCAGCGAAACTGCGACGTCAGAGTCCTCAAGGGCTAGTTTGTACTTTTTCAGGCGATGATTCGCTGCAGCACGATTTCCATACAGAATCTGTCATAAGACAAAGGCAAAAAACAGGTTTAATAATCGACATAAAAAACGAGTACAATATCGATTGATACGCACATGGGAGGTCGGGTTCAGCTCAATAGCTTGCGAATAGTACTGAACTGCTGCCTGGAATCGACGCCGGGCAAAAGCGTCATTACCCTTGGCCTTCAACGCAGCAGCCTGCGCTTCTGTCGACTCTTCCTCGTCCTTCGGTTTGTCGTCCTCCGCACCTTCTCCAGAAGCCTCGCGCGCTTCCAGAGCTTCCATACGCTTCATCATGTCGTCCCAGCTCCACGACGCCTTCTCCTGCTTCGCGCGTTCTTCCTCCTCCACTTCAAAATATTCCTTAATATCTACACAAAAAGTAGCCATTTAGCATCAGATTCCAAGTCTCCAACATACTAAAATAACGTCCTTCGCACCTTCCTCCGTAGCGCGAGGGACTGGTCCCAGCTCGCTCTCCGCCTCCGTCTCCTGGATCTCTCGGATGTTCTCGTCCTCGTACATTTTGTGCAACTGCGCGACGCTACCCACGTCCGTCTTCTTGGCGTCCAATTCACGCAGAATCTTCTCCTGTGTCTCAATCTGTTTGTGCAGCACTGCAACAACACATGAAACATCAGTCTGCTATACTTCTTCGCCCTGTTTGCACTTGTGTTTGTTTTAACCTTCTTTTTTGCGCTCAATGATCTCGAGAGCTTGAGGCGTCGAGCGCCAAGAGAAGAATTCGTCGCCGAGATGCGCCAACACCTCGTTAGAGCGCACAATTTTGCCAGGAGCCATCGCGCGCTTGCCTAGCGGAACCATAACCTGATGCGAGAGCTTATTGGGCAGCTCACTCAGTGTCTCGGACACGGCGTCATAGCTCTCCACTTTGTTCTGCAACTGCGTCACCTGCTCACGCACATTCTCGACGCGCTACCACAGACGTAGGTGTTAGAGAAGAGGATTATGTTGCACACTGTTAAAGAATGCTTTATACCTCCTGCAGAAGTCGAGCGTTCGCCGCCTCGGCCATCATCCCCTGCGCTGCCATGTAACCTTGATTTGAACCAGCCAAAATGGTGTCAAATGTTAGCGTAACCTTTTGAACATGTATCTAGGTGAGAGTAACCCGTTCTATAGGTGCGTGAGCCAATCCGGATAAATTTGTAGCTTCGCTTTTTTCGGCCCATGTCCTCAAATCTTATTGGTCGAGACGGTTGCACACGAAAATACATGTATAACTTTTTTGCTAATTTCGGCAAATGTGTTTGTAGTTATTGTGGTGTGGTACACATTCTCTCTAAAGAAGATCTCCCCCACCTCCGCAATCTACTAATTCCTGCAAGCAGCAGTTATGACGGCGGGCGAGTGCCAGACTGGCAACAAAAAGGACTACGACAAGGAAGAGGATGACCTGTTGGCTGGTCCGGAGACAGTTCTGGATGAAGGTGACATTGCGCTGCTGAAAACGTACGGCCTGGGTCCTTATTCTCGCGTAATTAAGAAGGTGGAGGACGACATCAAGAAGGCGCAGAAGGCCGTGAATGACCTTATCGGCATCAAGGAGAGCGATACGGGACTGAGTCTGCCCAGTCTCTGGGACTTAGTGAGTGATAAGCAGATGATGCAGGAAGAGCAGCCGCTGCAGGTCGCACGATGCACCAAGATCATTAACGCTGGCGAGGAGGAAGCCAAGTACATGATTAACGTCAAGCAGATTGCCAAGTTCGTAGTGGGGCTAGGCGAGAAGGTGGCACCCACGGACATTGAAGAGGGAATGCGTGTGGGTGTGGACCGCACCAAGTACGCCATCCAGATCCCGCTACCTCCTAAGATCGACCCCACAGTGTCGCTTATGACGGTGGAGGACAAGCCAGACGTGACGTATGACGACGTTGGCGGTGCTAAAGACGCGCTAGAGAAGCTGCGAGAGGTTGTAGAGTTGCCGCTGCTGCACCCGGAACGCTTCGTTAACTTGGGTATCGATCCACCCAAGGGTGTGCTGCTGTATGGACCCCCTGGCACGGGTAAGACGCTATCAGCCCGCGCTGTTGCTAACCGCACAGACGCGTGTTTTATCCGCGTCATTGGTAGTGAATTGGTGCAGAAATACGTAGGCGAAGGCGCGCGTATGGTGCGTGAGCTCTTCACTATGGCCAGATCCAAGAAGGCGTGTATTGTCTTCTTTGATGAGGTGGACGCCATTGGCGGAGCACGTAGCAGCTCGGAGGAAGGAGGTACCGATAACGAGGTACAACGTACCATGCTCCAGATCGTCACGGAGCTCGACGGCTTCGACCCGCGCGGAAACATTAAGGTGCTCATGGCTACAAACCGACCCGACACGCTCGATCCAGCGCTCATGCGTCCCGGACGATTGGACCGCAAGGTCGAGTTTAACCTGCCGGAGCTCGAGGGCCGTACGCAGATCCTCAAGATTCACGCCAAAAGCATGAACTGCGACCGCGGCATCCGTTTCGAGCTCGTCAGTCGACTTTGCCCTAACACGACTGGTGCTGAACTACACAGTGTGTGCACGGAGGCTGGTATGTTTGCTATCCGTGCGCGACGTAAATCCGTGAGTGAGAAGGACTTCCTCGAGTCGGTTAACAAGGTCATCAAGGGATACAAGAAGTTCTCGTCGACGCCCAAGTACATGGTCTACAACTAGATCAGACGCTTGGCGGTACAGAAGCCAAGAGCACCCGAGTGGAGCTTTCAACTCTGTACGCGACAGAGATGCTTAAATAATACACATGCGGCAATGAAAACGATACATTTCCTCAATTTTAGGCTTCATATCTTAATTTAGCCAGTCCGAGATCAGGTTTAGCCTTTCCAAGCTCAATTTTAACATTTCGTAGCTCAGTTTTAGCTTTTCCTAAGTATTTCATTGCAAGTCAGAAAAGTTCTCAGAAAACATGGCGTCGTCTATCGCACGACCGGCACCAGCGAAGCTCAAGTCGCGCTCCGAGTTCTCCGTGACGCTGGAAGTGGCGCCCTCGTCTTCTTCCTGGTATCGTTATGAATACAAAGAAGCAGGTTCTACATGGGAGAAGGGATCGCAGCGAGTGGACTCGACTCCAGGCGCCTCTGAAGTGTTTCTGGACGATTTAAACCCAACCAGCACGTACGAAGTGCGAATTTACGAAGTTTCCAAGGCTGTGGACGGGAAAGAACAAGTTTCGGAGCCAAGTCAAGTGGCTGCAGTGGACACAGAAGTACCTGGTTGCGGTCCGGACTCCAAGGGTCAAGGCTGTTTGTGTACAATCCAGTAAAACAATTCACGAATGCAACACAAAGTGTTGAGACTGTAGCTATTCACATGACTCCTTTCTTTTGTCCCCATTTCTAGTTAGAAAACACCCAATGAACTCACTGCAGTAGCGTCTTCCACTTCGCTAGTCGCTCGTCTTGCACTTTATCAGCAGGTAAGAGTTGCGTCCACACTGCATCAACATCCGACTGTTTGTTCCACCAACTTTTAACTGCTTCTTGACCTTCAGATGCTACAAACGCAGACAGTAACGCGTCTAAAACATCAGTTGCTCTCCCGCTCTCCACTAGATGAGAACACGCTTCACTCAACCAATGGATTGAAAGCGCTTCTTTCACGAACAACGGCGTCCAAAGTTCACTCAGGTTAATGGCAAGCTGAGGGATATCCACACGCAAATCTTCGTAGTCAACTAGGATGGACTCAATCGCAGCCTCAATATCATCGGATGAAATGTGTTCTGCAGTGAAAAGCTGAACCAATAGTTCAGCCACATTGATGCGTACGGACTGCTTCGCCTCGAGACTAAACGCCAGCGCAATATGCACGAAATGCCGCCAACGATACGGATCCGCTTCCAACTCCTTGATACACTGCACCAGCTCATTGAAATCCTTGACTGAAAGATACTCTTCCAATGTACTACGCATCTTACCAGCAATCTCCGGATCAAGCTCGTCTTCCTCGTCACTGTCACCACCGCCAAAGAAGTCTTCGATACCGTTTTCACGAAGATACTTGTCCACTTCAGTTGAATTTGCTCTTATTGCTGCTGGTAAAACACTCTCCGGAGTAATTTCTTCATCTGTGAGCATCCGGATCACTGTCCTCTCGTCGCTTTCCGCTTCCAGGACGGATAACACCTCAGGGAAAACTAACGAGGTGAGTTTACACTCCACACAATGAGCCAAAGCTTCGGAAAGGATCCATGACAAACCAAAACATCCAGCAGCGACCAAGCGACCAAAAATCAAGGCTGAGTACTGATGGATGAGAGGCAGATCGATGCGCATATCTTCGAGAAACTCCATCACGTTCACCAGTGCAGCTTGAATCGAGTTGGCATTCAGCACACTACGCTCGTAAAGACCCACAAGAAGCTCCACTGCATGTTCACGCTCGCTTGTCTTGCCTTCCAACGCGATATTAATCGCTTGTTCGGCAAACTCAACGTGAAACGGATCCACAGCCAGCTCTTGAACGCACGTAGAAGCTTCATCCAGGTCCAAGATGGAAATGTATTCCTGAATGATACTTTTGATGCGAGTTGACATTTGTGCAGGAGATAACTCCTTCTCTTCGGGCTCTTCCGGTTCATCTGGCTCCTCTTTCTTCGCCACAATGAGATTACTGCTCTGCTTCGCAAGCTGGACACTTGAAACCCGTGTTTTCTGACGGCGTCGCTTCACATCATCATGCTGAGCATTCTTTCCTTGTTGTTGAAGCTTTTGAGCCTCTCTGCGAACCTCGTCCAATGTCTTTTGTTGCATTTCCTGTGTTTGTAGCGTAAAGTGGTAAGCACCCAAAACACAAATAGCGATAACAACACCAAACGAACCTTGCGACGAGGTTCCCACATGTGGTCTCTCGTTTCTAGGACATCTTTGACTAGGAATCGAGCCCTTGATGGCAACTTCTGGTCTTCGGACAGCTCCACCATCCGCAAAATGATGATTTTCATGATTGTCTTGGACTTAGGCTGATCAAACTTCTTACCAGCCGTCGCCAACATTTTGCATAGCGCTTCCAGGTCACCTTCGTCTGGAAAACGCACGGCTTGAGCTTGACCCTCTTGGCCATCCTCTCCAGGGATTAATTCCAGACCCAGCAAGTAGAAAATACATCCTTGCACTCCGGATTGCTAGAGTGACGTAAAGTTAACCGAGTCAGTATACACTGTGAAGCAAGATAAGGTTTGACTATTCGTACCTTAATCAGATCCACCTTGTACAGTTCACCAATAAAGCGAATGTTACCAAGCATCTTGGCTTTGGCACGCATCGCAAGCTACGCAATAGAAAGTCATTAATGATAAATACAGCAGTTTAACAGTGAAAACACACCAGAAGAAGCACATTCACGTACAATTTCCCGTCGTCGAGGGTCGACTTCTTCGTCCCCTTTCTTTTCTTCCTGCGGGCCGGTATGTTTGTTCTAGTTTTCAAACAATGAACGATCATACAGTAAAAGTAAGTACACAGGCAGAATCTAACAATGATGCAAAGCAATCTAGAAATCGAGACAACACACGTACCGTCTTCTCAAATTCGCCTTGACAGCGATGAACAAGGAGTCGTGTGAACGTAATTTGCGTAGCCGCTGCTTGGTGTGCAGCCTCAGCTATCATGATAAGTTTGAAGTTAGCAATTGCAACCACTTAAATACACTGTAGATTAGACCTCTTACCTGATTCGAATGGCCCACCAAATGGCTCATCACCACTCAACTCGCTGATCTTTCGCTCTGAACCAACACACAGTACAGGTTAGCGTCTAGCACAACTCACAATTACAATACGACAGTGTACTCACTAGCATAATAAAACGCGCCTTTCTCCTTTTCCCCCACAGCAACCAAGTTGTCACCAACCCGACGATATTGAACATTAGGGATTGATGCTGGCCAAAGAAAGCAGTAACAGAGTAAGACGATTACAAATGCAAATTAACCCAAACCAATCGTTCTTACCACTATCGCAAGTCGAAGAAGCCGCGCTTTCGGAAGCTGCAAAATCCTCCAGACAGCTATGAGGACTATCACGGAATCAAATTAATGCCAGAATTAAAGAAAAGGAATCAACGTTGCAGTGAACAAACCTCTCAAACGGTCCGACAAACGATGTGAATGTGGCTTTGTCGATTGCACTCCAAAAGAATGACTGCGAATTGTGCATTACAAAACAGGATCATCAATTAGATGGATAGATACACGAGGGTGATAGATCCGCGTGAAATTCTGAAATGCGTACGCTCTTTTCATCACTCAGTACATGTACAAACTTCCAGCTTTTCTTGAGCGTTCGTGTGTGAAATTCCTTACACAAATCAGCATATACATCTGCAAAAGTAGGCTCCTCCAAGGCTTTGTCCATAATAGTTGACACAATTGAGCTGTACACGAATGGATACAAACACAATAAGTTGTTAGCCATGACTACGCCCCTCTTGTAGTAATACACACACTAGATGTTTAAGAAGAACGTACCTCAACAAGCCGAAGCTGTCGATTTCAACAGCGCAAAGCTCATTAGTCAGCTTGGCGAACTTCTCTCTTGTAAGCTTGTTCAGCAGACTGTTGACATAATTCAGAGTTTTCTCAAGAGGTGATACTGCTGTCTCCTTCGTTGGTTTCCACCGGTTTTCAGACACAGTCAAAGGTTCGATCGGACCATCGTAAAGCGCTGGTGGAGGTGGACGACCATAGCCACGGCCACCACCACCCCCGCGGCCTCCGCGACCACCACCACGACTACCGCCACGACCTTGTCTGCCGCTATCTCTTCTACCACCTCCTCCTGCACCACCATGACTTCTCGAGTCGCGTCCGCCAGATCCTAAGCGATCACCCTTTCGAATACTGCCTCCAATAGACTTTCCAATGCTGTGCCCAAGACGCCCAGATGACCGTTTGGAAACGGAGTTAAAATCACGAACTGTAATGATATCCACGACTTTCATATCAGGTAGATCTACTGGCCTCGGAAGTGCAGAAGCTACGAGTCTGCTCTCACATAACAAAAACAGATAATAAAAGCGTATCGGTTAGTCTTACAACACCGTCCAGTCGATATCACAAGTGCGCGCCAGTGGTTTACCTTCTAAGCTCCACCAAAGTGTACTGGATCTTCTTGATACGCGATATCACTGGCCGAGACGGTGCCAGAGATGCTGCTAACGACGATTTGAGCGTTGACTTCTCCTTCGCCGCCAACGATTCTCTTAATGTCCGCGGCGGCGCCTTATCGCTTGATGCCGCCAACGATTCTCTTAATGTCCGCGGTGGTGCTTTATCTACCGATGCCGACAATGATGACTGAACTGTTCGTGGTGGACCAGTCTCAATCGATGAACTCAACGACGACTTGAATGGAGCAGCACGTCGTGTAGCCTCACGCGCGTCATTTTCCTTGTCAAGCTTAGCATAATACTCGCGAGTTCTTGCGTCCTTTTCAGCGTCAGCACTACTTGCTGTTTCATCTGTCACCTCTTTTCTTGCATCCAACGAACTTCGCTGCGACTCATCTTCAATTGATTCCTTGCGATTCAACGGCGCCTTCATCATCTGAGCGAGACTATTGCCACGTTCTAGTTTCCGCGATTCCATCCGCTCTTTCAGAGTGTCAGCAAGACGCTTACGTTCCGCCTCGTCAATGACAGGGGCTGTCTTTACAGACGTATCCTCCTTCTCTTGATTCGCAGTAGTCTTTAGTGGTTTCGGTGATATTGAGTCTCCAGGGTTTAAACCACCTGATGGAAACTTCTGTGAGTTTGAAGGACCACCTGTACGAGGATTCGGAGAGCTAAACTTGCTTGCTGACGACCCAGCCGAAGTATTCAAATTCAGACCACCGCCATCTAACGACGACCGTCTTGGCGTTGTATCTTGCGCTGGTTTCCCAAAGGAGCGACCAATTGACCCTGACACGGGACGTTCCTTCCGGCTGACGACCCAGCCGAAGTATTCAAATTCAAACCTCCGCCATCTAACGACGACCGTCTTGGCGTCGTATCTTGCGCTGGTTTCCCGAAGGAGCGACCAATTGACCCTGACACTGGACGTTCCTTCCTAATTCGCACGTCTTGCGCGCTTTTCGTAGCCGACAATGATCCTGAGAGCGACGATTTGAACGGCACTTGCTTTAATGACCCACTCGAGAGTTGACGAAGAGGCTTTGCACCGTCGTTAAATGATCCTGAGAGCGACGATTTGAACGGCACTTGCTTTAATGACCCACTCGAGAGTTGACGAAAAGGCTTCGCACCGTCGTTTAGATTCGAGCGGTATTCTTCGCTGTAGCGTTCACTACGATGACTCATATCACTGCGATCCGATTTCTGAGACGACACACTGTCCGTGCTATTCTTCCTGCTCAATCTCGTTCTCGATACTGACCGAGTACCAGCTCCTCGATTCGAGCCTTTACCTTCACCAGTCCATTGTCTTGGCTCCCTACTCTTCGATCGACGCAGCGATCCTTTCCTCTCGAGCGCATTGTCACCTTGTCTCGATCCAGTATCGTTCTTATGGTCGAGGGACTGCGCTAAACTGCTTACAAAACGCTTGGTTTGCCCTGCTCCTTTTTGTGGGGACGGCGATGAGAGCGAAATCACTTGTCGCGGTCCTTTCGTCTGCACCTGCAAGTCCCTTTTCGGTGATGATGGACTTCTGCTTCTCGTTTTCTTAGGTCGTTCTTTGCTTCGGTCCTTTTTATCAGCTTTCTCCTTCTCCACAAGAATAGAGCGATCATTCTTCTTAACTGGAGCTGGCAGTGGGTCTTTTTGCAGCGAATCCTTCAGCGAAGACCGCAACGACGACTTAAAGGAAGCAGACGGGGTTCCTTGTGTCTGTTTATCATTGTCGTCTACTACCCGCACCGCTCGACGACCTCCAGGACTCGTTTTAGCACCTGATTCTCCCTCTGCATCTCCTACTGGAGGTTGTACACGTCGATACGTCGCTCTTCCGCCGCTTCCTTTACGTCCAAAGCTTCCGCCACGACCTCCACCTGCAATTAAAGCACAAATCATTGTCAGTTAATCAACATTGAAGGTGTTTTATGATACTTGAAATGGATCCATGTTGTTGCGAGAGCTCCAGAGAAACTCTGATTGCCGGAAAAGGCGGAAATTGAGTGTTACCTCTGCGATGGGCATCTGCACTCGACGTTCCATCCATAAATCACTTCCTCACACTGCTGTACACGTCGAACAAAAGCGCTCGCCTTGTTGCCTCAGGCTCTTGATGCTGTTCTAAAGCGATGCGGTTCTCCCCCAAATCATGTGATGTGTAGGACACCAATGTCATGTACCATACCTACATCCATAATCTGTATGTGAGTTCATATGCTTCAACATAGGTTCCTGCGTATGGTCCAGTCAATCGCCCACACTTGATGCTCCTTGGTCGTCGAGTCCTCCACCGAGCCGCCATGTCCTCCTCCTCCGCCGCGTCGTTGGCCAAGACGCTACAGAGCAAACCTGCACCTCCTGGTCACAAGATCATCCGCGAGGGTGATGGCGTAATGATCTTCCCGGAGCAGAATCAGGTCTTTTACAACCCCGTGCAGGTACTTAACCGCGACCTGAGTATCGCTATGATCTCCGAGTTCGCTCGTACCCGCGCACGTGAAAACCTTGTGAAGGAAGCGCGTAAAGAAGCCAATGCCAAGAGTGAAGGAGCTACGTTCCAACCGAGAGAATACACGGACGAGGAGATCGAGAAGCACTTGACCGAGACGGCTGAAGACAAAGGAATCCGCATTTTTGAGGCTCTCTCCGCATCAGGACTGCGATCTATTCGCTACTTTCAGCAGATTCCAGGTGTTAAGTCCATTCTAGTGAATGATATGGAACCTGCAGCAGTGGAGAGCATTAAACGCAACGTTGCGTTTAATGAATTGCCGCTCGAAATAGTAATCCCGAACGAAGCTGACGCCACGGACGTCATGTACAACCACAGGAAACAGGAGGATCAGTTTGACGTCATTGATTTGGATCCGTACGGATCGGCGTCCATCTTCTTGGACGGCGCTGTGCAGAGCGTCACCAATGGCGGACTGCTCTGCGTCACGTGCACGGACATGCCCGTACTATCCGGCAAGCAACCGGAAGTTTGTTTCTCACGCTACGGTGCGCTGCCTAACAAGTCGCACTATCTGCACGAGATGGCGCTGCGTATGGTACTGCAGACCATCGAGTCGTCGGCCAACCGCTACGCGCGCCACATTGTGCCTATCGCGTCCTGCAGCATCGACTTCTATGTGCGGGTATTTGTCCGCGTGTACAAGTCTCCTGTGAACGTCAAGAAGGCCATGACGAAGCTCTCGTACGTCTACCAGTGCGTCCAGTGTGAGAGCTTCCACTTGCAGCCGCTGGGCGTCTCGAGTGGAAACAGCTACCACGCCTCACGCGGCCCCATCGTTGGCAAGGAGTGCGATCAGTGCAAGGGTAAGTACAAGGTGGCAGGACCCATTTGGTCTGCGCCTCTCCACAGTCGTGACGTCGTCACGAAGATCCGCGAGCGCGTGGAGAACAGCACCACGGAGTTCCCCACGAAACCTCGCCTTCACGGACTTTTGACAACGATCTCGGAGGAGCTTGTGGATGCTCCGTTGCATTACACTCTTCCTGGTCTCAGCAAGGTTTTGCACTGCTCGAATCCACGTATGTCACAGATCCAGGGCGCCATTCGCCACGCTGGCTACCAAGTCTCGCAGTTCCACAAAGTTCCCGACGCGATCAAGACTACTGCGCCGAACGACGTCGTTTGGGATATCATGCGCTGTTGGGTGAAGAAGCACCCGCTGAATAAAAAGCGTGACGGTCAGGAAACTCCAGGCAGTCGAATCCTGGCCATTGAACCCAAGTTTGAGGCCAACTTCTCTTCGAAGCGTCCGGGTCCGAACGAGAAGCCCCGGGCGCTCCGTTTCCCTCTGAACCCAGAGCCAAACTGGGGTCCGAAGGCTCGTGCTGTGGGTAACCGAGCTGAGAACACGACTGCTAAAGACAAAGCACAGGGTAAGTATGAGAACTAGTGCTGATTATGAAAGCCCAGGCTTTAACTAACCTTTGTTTATGAATATGTTGCTTTTTAGACCAGGTAGAGCAACCAGATGCGAAAAAAACCAAGACGGTGTAAGTGCATTAAAACGGCGTAATAGAAAGGAAAGCCTCGAACCTATGTTATCACTAGGTACGATTTCAGTTTTCCTCTCGTTCTTCCTCATTTCAGAATAAGCTCGAGATGTTTCTGATGTGCGCGGTATTTCGGGATGGAGGGGTGGATGTCTTTCCTGTGGTAATCGATACAAGGAAGGTTAAGGTTGTGGGCCTCTTGAAGGACGCGATTGCTGAGGAGATGAATTACACGGGTGAAGCCGATCGGCTGCGGCTCTTCCTGGCGAAGGAGGGCGTCGCGAAGGTGGGCGAAGCGAAGCAGGACTACGGGTGGCTACCAAGCAGCACTGAAGATGTGAAGAAGATGAAGAAAGGCGAGAAGACGGATCTCGTCGAAGCGTTAACGTAGAAAGACCAAGAGCTACAGGCGGAGGACCCGCTAGAGGATGTGCTTAGCGGAATGGGACTCCAGTGCCTCGCCAGATCCACGTGCTGGTGGTGGCTCCGGAGCGCGAAACAATCATCGTGGAACAGCCGATAACGATGCATCAGTATTTGGAGAGAAACACGAAAAGGCAGAAAGTGGTAGAAGCATCAGATATTTGGATGAAGTCGCTTAATGACGAGCGAGTTGATGTTCTACCATTGGATCGTGAAGGTTTGCAAGCACATCTGGAACGCGAGCTCCGTGTGAAAATTCCCATTTCGACGAAATTTATTGCGATTCATGACAGAGAACAGCGATGCGCAGACATTTGCAAGAAATTCTTTGAGCCGTGCTTGATGATGTCACCCCACACAAGTACCATCATGACGAGTGTTATTGAACCAATGACGTCTAACCTTCCGAGTCTGCAACCGAAGATACGTACCATCACTTTTGGGACAGCCTAATTGCCACAGTTCTCCGGCGTGTTTTACGTGAAAACTTCCGTCGCTATTCGAATGCATCGACTTCCACCGGCCTCTCTCGTCCCGATTTATGCTTCTATTACGCCAATCAAAATGTGTGCGTGTGTCGCGGGGCAGAAATTCGAATGCATCGACTTCCACCGGCCTCTCTCGTCCCGATTTATGCTTCTATTACGCCAATCATAATGTGTGCGTGTTTCGCGGGGCAGAGAAATCCAGTGGCGACATGAAAGTTCCGCTCAAGGAATTGTACGAAAAACTGGATTGGAGGTATGATGATGCATCATACGTGTTTGGATACGCTGCCGTCGGATTTCAAATATGCTTGGTAGTGATTCGAAGGACAGCTCAAAAAAAACACGTGGTGCAAAAGCAGAGGTGATCAACTCGTACGATCTGAGTGAGCTCGATGGACGTCTTTCGTTTTTGCTGGCGTTGTTGAATATGTCGACACTCTTCCGGCCGGTGGTCGATTTGATTCAACAGCTTAGTACTCCTGGCGTCATTCGTCGATCTAACGGTGTGTTTTTATGTTTTGCGGAAAACGGTGTGCTCAAGGAGTATCCGTCCGACATGCCTAGCACCGATATACTCTACAATTTGGAGACTTTGCACGATCAAATGAAGGAACACGCTGTACCCAACGTGGTAGCCTTGGTGAATACCAATATGAAGAAAAGATCAAATGAAGGAACACGCTGTACCCAACGTGGTAGCCTTGGTGAATACCAATATGAAGAAAAGACACGTGGTGCTGTCGCCGGTTGGCATCGTTGCACCACCCTCGGACGTCAAGCAGCTTGTGACTGCATTAAGGGACATTCTCACGGCCCTGGTTGCGCTGCACAAACTGAAGCTAATGCATCGTGATTTACGATGGGATAATGTATTGAACCAGCAACTCGAGGCGCAATGCACTTGGACATGAAGTCGCATGCTCCGGAGATTACATCGTCGCATTCGGTTAATGTAGATATTTGGGGTGTCGCCTATCTTTTACGAACAACGACTGTGCTAAATCAACCACACCAGCTCGATGCAATTCGAGAGTAATGTTTGCAGAAAAGTCCTACGAAAAGACCGACTGCGGCATCGCTTCTCAAAGTTAGTCGTGACACTTGCATGAGCACTCTATTTTCATTAACTTAAAAAAAGGGAAAATTCCGGAAGGTGATACAAAATGAATATTTCATCAAAAGGTGATCCAAAATGTTTTAAACACATTTTACGGATGGTAACGCTACCTTTGGTTACGTGCGATAAAAGAAAAAATCCGTATTGAATCACTTGAACTTTTACTACTCAATGGCACACGCCTCTCGACTCAACGACGCGAAGCCCAGCCTGGTGGACCTGAAAGCCGAACGATGGGATAGCGGCAAAGCCGCTGTTGCACTGGAGATACTCACCCGAAGGCGTAGCGGGCTGCACCAAGCCCTTGATTATGTCTCAGATCCATCTAAGTACTCTCGACTGTTGTGGGGCTTGAACCCACATTACCTCGGATGGATAGGCTCCACTCAAACCACCCCACCACGATGCATGAAAATCAGCGAAGCAAAAGAAAGCAACCTCGTATACTTCAAAGGTTACTCGGCATACTGTAAATATGTACCCGTTGCGTAACCATCCGTAAGAGCATCCCCAACGGTGCTGCTAAAGCTATTCCAAATCTGGCATTGAAACCGCATGTTTTTT
>JAIKVB010000453.1:0-25960 GCA_024679045.1 Phytophthora brassicae | reverse complement strand
AATTTACTTTCTGGCCGTAGATCGGCGCGTTCTGGTGACGATAGTATATATGTGTCTGTTGCGCTTTGAGTAGTGTAATTTTATTCATTTTAGTGATTGATTATTGGGGTAGGCTCAAATTGCTAACTGGTGTGATGGATTTGTTTTTCTTTGAACGCGTTCGAAAGGTATTGTTTCCAGTGGCAGAGGCACAAACAAGATCAAGTGCAGAGCGTACACTTGAAGTTGAAGCAGTGTTAAAAACACTGCGAAAATGGTAAGCTGCGAAACATTCAACGTGAAACCCTCGTTGGCAGCCGACACAGCCCCAACGAGATCGTCGTTGAAGTCCGCGGATGCTGCAAAGCTTGCACTTCAGTTGACCGTCCGACTGCACTGTGGAGTTTGGAGTGAGAATGTGTTTGCTTTCAATACTTCCAACTACACCAAATTCTTCGGCACCAGCTTGCTGTCGTTTGACTGAGCGATGGTGTCTTGTTTGGGCTAGTTGTTTCTCTGTCAGTTTCTCTGAAATGCGACGTTTAAATTCTCGTAGAGTGATTTTCGCCGTTCCAGATGGTTGGACTTCACCTAAAAGAGCGAACGCATTGATAACGCTCAGATCCAGTGCCCATGTAAAAATGCTCATGGATAATCTCATTTCCTTTCGTCGTGTCGGATTGGTGGCGCGCAGTTGATCGACTCTATCAACACCATTCATAGCTAGATTGTAGGCCGCAATCACTGTGGGTACCATGAATGTTTTTCGATGTAAGTTTTCGAACCCAGTCCAGCGCTTGATCGGGAAGAGGCCATGAACACATGCAATTGCCTCCGGATCAGTTTGTTGCATAACGCGTTTACTTGGCGTTTGTGAAAGATCGTTTGTGTAGAAAAGAACGAGCTTGTTGTCCTTGAAGACGATTACTTGGCGTTTGTGAAAGATCGTTTGTGTAGAAAAGAACGAGCTTGTTGTCCTTGAAGACGAAGTAGCCCGCGTTGGGCGCGAATACCAACACCGGCGGGCGAAATGTAGTTCGTAGGTTTTTCTCGATGGAACGTTGTGATTGTGAATGATCCTTTTTCTTTAGTGCATATCCCGCTTCATGCTCCATGATTCCGACGAGCTCCCACGTTCCTCGGGGAGCATTGCTTACCCGCGCAATTGAACTAGCCACATCTCACTTACTCAAGGAGTCGACGCTGTTTTCGCGAATCGTTCCTATCATGCGCGTCTCACTGTCGGTAAATGTCGACAATGCTTTAGCTAAAGCATGACGAGTGTAGAAATTATCAGTCACCATAATCCGACGACCGCTTGGTGATTCTTGTAGCGCTGCTTGATGACCCATCATGGCGATCCAGAGTGCCGAGGCGCTCTTTTTCGCGATCGTAATGTCATGATTAGCTATAGTACGCCCGAGAGGCGCAACTAAGCTTGGAAACACTTTCATATACCGCTCCGAGGGTGAAACTTGTGTCAGATTCCCCGAACCATTAACATGAGAGCAGCAAGTACGAGTTTAAGGGCATTCGAAGAAGAGCAGACTAACAAGCAGCGTCAAAACAAAGCTCCATACGCAGAAAAGCGCTGTCCGCATGAACTAAACCTCGAACATCAAAGCGTCAAAGCTGAGGAAAAACGTGAAAAGCGAATGTTCGAGCTCATTCGTACTATTTTAGAGCACACTAAATAGAAGCTGTAGTGCGTAGAACTCAGTATATACGATTAAGTAGCCTGGAGATATGCATCGAGTGTTGGAGGAGATAAACCAAAATTCATAGACATCGGATTGCCTAGTGATTGAATGCACGTGCGGCAATTCGTCAATAATACACCAACAAAAAAGAGATTTACAAAAGGTGTCTGGCGAACTCGACTCTTTTTGTCTCAATTGAGGAACTCCCACGGTATTCTCACACGGCCAAACCCCATTCAGCACTTTCTCGAGCTTGAGTCATGCCACAGTTAAATGCAGCTGCCAAATGTGAGCTGTCAATTGATGGACAACAACAAAAATCGACTGCATCCGTAAGCAGGATCGCCATATATAAGTTTGACGCAAAATATTCCAGTCCGATCGTTTTCCATCATATCAACTAGCAAACTGTAGTTCAACATGGTTGAGTCGTGAGGTCTTCTCTCCAATGGGCCATATAAACTTACAAGTATTCCACCAGGAGCCTGAATACTTTGCCAGTTGAAGCAATGCCGGCGGGGGTGTCCGTTCTAAAGTGAGCGCTGTAATTTCCGTAAGCTGACACAGGTTCTTTTTGCGAGCGCTGGGTCGTGCCATATAGTGCTTTGTGCCGTCAGTAAACGCACAATAAGTTCGGATTGGCGATCCTTTGGCGTAAATGGCTGAAGCGTACTCTTTTATTCTTGAATAAACTAGTTCAACATTGAAATATACTAAGTTACGCTGTCGACTAACAATGCGCTGAGCAGTAGCTTTCACGGAGGACTGTAGGGTGTCATTCCTCTGACAACTTCGCTTGCCATAGCGAGTAACTTTGATGGTTCCAAACGTCTCCGACAAATCGTCGCTAGTGCCTCAACACGATTAACTCGATCTTCTGAAGAAGTCGTCACACCGTCGGGTGGAAGTTTGAGCTTGCACACAAGCATATCTAGCTCAGAGATTATGAAGCGGTAGCGGACCTTGGACGTTGCGTCGTCCAGTATGATGTCAAACGTCCTGCTTCTATCCACATAAGGCGCTGCATCACGCAGACGAAAGCAGTTCTGTTGTTGAAGGTTGGGCATTGTTCTCTTTAAGCGCTTAAAAGTTTTACCCAGACCGAAGTGACGGCGACAAGAACTTGCTTAGCGGACATTTTGGGTGCGACGAACACCATCATTCATGTGCGCCGCTGAATCTCGAATGAAGTTGCGACCTAAGATAGCCGACCACCGGCTTTAACCTATCCGCGTTTGAGCTGAGGTGGATTCCCTACGCACTGCGTATCTGAATTTGAATCTGAAGCACGGTCCATTTTTCCCACTCCGTAAGTTCTCTATTAGATTTTGAACCCAGTTACATGTACCAAGTATCCAGATATATTGTAGTAAACTTAAGATTTACCGAGTGCTTTTGGATAATTGCTAGGAATTCGGAAGAGGTCACGTTCTAAGGCAAATACGCAGTGGTATCAGTAAAATACTCGGTATTTGTCTCTTGAGTATGATTTTATCTGGAAGACTGACTATTGACTAAATTACCGAGTCATTACTACTGGCACCTCCCACTAACTCAATTGAAAGCAGTCCTTTCGTGACTGAAGAAGTTCTCGCTTTCGTCACCGCTGCTGTTCTCCCACTGCCCGTGCGCTCGACCGACTTGGGCCGCCAGTATACGGCGCAGTCGCACTTTACGCTTTTCACGATATCGTTTTTGAATAGCGAGTCGTTTCTGGTGCGTGTCGTACCCGATTACTTGCAGACGTTTCAAATAATTTTCATACGTCACCCCGTCTTCCCTACGAAGAGGCAAAATTCGAACGTGGAAGTTCGTTAGTGCGACGCATGACTTGAAGAACATATTATACTTGCTCTCGTCCCAACGATATTTATCTGAGCACACTGCCCATAGTGTGCACATTCTGCCGAAAATGTTTTCGACGATGACCCGATCATGGGCGATGAGGTCGTTTGTTTCCACTTGCTCGATAGTGAGGCTCTATAGTGGTCGCTTTTTGAACGGAGTAATCGCACGGAAGTCATCGGCATGGCCTTGATAGCCTTTGTCGACAAGCACCGCCCAATTCTCGGGGTATTTTCGTGTAACGGATCATCATCCGCAAGGTCCTTCTCCTCGTCAACCTTAAGCAAGTTCTGGAGATGGAACTCGGCGTTACTACGAAATATCTCAATGTCGGCTTCACAGCCGAAAAATGCTTGGTGCAGTTGATCGCCAGTCCATTAGGGAGGACTGAAACTTCAACGTTGTATCCGTGCACATGATATTTTCACTGTAGTACGCGCTTCGTTCTTTCATGTTCCCACTAGGCATATTTAGTGTGTTGGAACGTTACGTCTGTAGCGTAGCGGACGCATGAAAAAATTCGCCTTGTATCCGTGCACATGATATTTTCACTGTAGTACGCGCTTCGTTCTTTCATGTTCCCGCTAGGCATATTTAGTGTGTTGGAACGTTACGTCTGTAGCGTAGCGGACGCATGAAAAAATTCGAAACGAGTTTCCCCCAGCACTAACGTCTCCATCGTAAACATTTCGGCTGCTAAAGTCACGAGCTTGCCGTAGAGAAATAGAGAAACCACCTCCGCGAAAGATAACACCATCTTCTGGAATGTAGCGGCCTTCATTTTGAACACACAGGCTGCCATGTCCCACTTACCACAGTGCTTAAGGGTCGCTAGAAAAATGAACAGCACGTCCATCGGCTTCTGTGCGCACTTCCTTCCGCGACCAACATTCCAGCTTTCTTGGACGTGCCCGCGAACAAATACCCAGAGACGCTCAAACTCGATCGGCGCAAAGTTTGTTAGCTTTGCGATATTTGACGCGTCCTCACATAAAAAGCAGTGATATATGGGCGACGGGGAGTCGACTTCGTCATCTGAGAGAGCGATGCGAATACCAGACACACTCTCGCGTCGTGACTGCCGGGTAGCGTCAAGCTGAGCCAGAGCTCAGATCCCTAGGCAACTAGGTCGTGTGAAAGTAGGGCGTTGTGCATTTGACTTCTGCTGGTTTGGGAGGACACCATAGTATTTTCTGGATAACGCGTTCAACTGGGAAATGAGGGGTCATTACGTGAGGTGGTATTGCCCTCGCTAGCTACTATCTCCTGCCACCATCAGTTGATCTGCAGCGATTCTAGAGTCTTCGACTGGTGCCAGAGTTCTCGAATGATGTGTACGCACTTAGCCTGGAACTGGCCGGTTTCGTGGGTGTAAAAACTCCAAGTGATTTGCCCAATATTTTGAGTGGTATTTAGAATTTGAGCTAAAGGTCTATTGAACCTGTACCCGAAGTATTGCATAGCTACTGTCGTGGTCAGACCACGTGGTTCGACCTGAAGGACCACCAGCTCGAAGAACAGAAGCACGAAGACTCCGCAGCACAGGCCACCGTGGGGCTCGCGAAAAAATGATATAAGTGAACTGCGTCAACCGTCTACGCTTAAGCCCGCGACAAGGATTTGTTTATCTCAATGGGGCCGCTTACCGCGCCCTCAGGCAGGACCGGTGAGGACAAACATGCTCACTTTGCCCCATGCAGATGTCTTGCGTCGGAAATGCAAGATATCCGTAAGGATATAAGATTTTACGTACGGCGAGTCTCTTCCCGGAAGAACAAGTTCACGTCGCAAGATGGCGTTGGTTGGTAGGCTAGGTTCGGTAGTTACTCACTCGCGAATTCGTTCGCTTGCTCGCAGCTAACCCTCCCACCGCGCCCTCAGACAGGACCGGTGAGGACAAATTAAAACGAATTGCTGCTGATACCGGGCAGCGACCTGCAGCATTACTCATCTTCGCTTGTGAAAGGTGCTGGAGCAGCTTTGTCAGCGTTCGGCGGCGGCCCCAGCCATAATACGTGCTTATTAAACAACTTAGAGTGTCGCGAAAGGATACTTTCGCGGTTGTTGTACATGGCCCAAAGTGTTTCGTTCGCCGCGATTTGCTCATGGACGACCTTGTCTAGATCAGAGACCGCTTTATTAAATTCGGATGTGACAGCAGCAACGCCGTCGGCCATCTCCTCCGGGTGTGTAAGGCGAAATGTGTTTTTGCTCCATTGAGCCATTCCTCGTGACGTCTGTAACTTCATTGAACTTGCCTTTGGAGGTCAAGAAGTAGCCAACGCACTCCACAACGGCGGCCGAACGGCTCACCACGACGTTGATAGCACCTTCCACAACAGCCTTGCCAACCAAGGTCGTCTCGACTAATATCGAGGTGTGCAACAAGTTTGTCCGAGAATCAGCAATTTTCTCCACTGCGGTCAGCAAAGCTCCTTGTAGCCCGTACTGGTGCTCAGATAAGCTAGGACGAGGCTGCTGGACCAATACCGGCATATCTACGTCAGCAGGAACCATTCTTGGGTAGTTACACCGGTCTGTCCGGGAGTCGACGATACCCGTAGGATACGTGGCCACAGGAAAATCTGCGTCGGGGGGTGTTCTCCATATAAAGTCGCCGCTCCACCTCAGGAAGCGCGATCCATGCGGCTCGTACAGCCCTTCCAGCCCGACCGCAGAACCATTTTGTGGTTTCTTGGTTCTCCACACACGTGTCCTTATGTGCTTGCTTCCGCGCGACGTGTTTCGCGTGCCCAGACGTAGGCCCATCGTTCTTAGTGCACCATACCCAGAATGCCTTGTGGCAGCGCATGTTGTTCTCCAAGTAACAAACTGAAAATGAAGAAAAATGCGTGTGGCATCTGCTCCCTTTCCCAGACCGTTGGGCTACATCTGTTGCAAACTTGATAGGTATTGATCCAGGTGTATTTCTCTCATACTGTACTCTAGAGAAAACCGTTTCCGACGCAAGACATCTTTATGGGGCAAAGGTGAGCATGTTTGTCCTCACCGGTCCTGCTTGAGGGCGCGGTAAGCGGCTCCATTGAGATAAATGAATGCTTGTCGCGGGCTTCAGCGTAGACGGTTGACGCAGTTCAGTTATATCATTTTTTTCGCGAGCCCCACGGTGGCCTGTGCTGCGATAACTGTATACTCCTCAAAACATTTGCTCATCCACCTTCCAAGCAGCTTGATCGAGAGACTGCCGGCCTTGCCCGTTAAGAGTGCCGTCGCACCGCCCATTCTGATAGAGTGTGTCGAATAGTTTTGTTTGGGCACTCCAGCCTTCAAAGCCACTAGCTGCAGAACGTGAGCTACCTCTGTCGCTTCTAGGTCGGCACACAAGTGTCCCTTGTCTCTTGTGTTCATCTCTCTAGTAACCCATTCTATGTGCTTGAGAGCCTCTTTTGGGCAAAGAATTGCATCTCCCGTGGCATGCATGGTGCGCCAAACCCCTCGTCCATACTGGTCATTCTTGCTTCCCGCCAATCCAATTTTTACCGATGTGGCCGTTCCTACTGAAATCGGCACGCCGTGTTCATCGGAGAAAAAGGCGTCTTCAGTCTTGAGGCGGTACTTATGATGCCGGACACGAACTCAAAGATACTCAGACCGACGTAAAAGAAAAAAGTACGCCAGAAGGACGGAGCCCCACAAAAGCCGACTGCGGGGAAGCGAGAAATCGAGATGACCGTAGAGTAGGTGGAGAAAAACCGGAGTGACCGGCTGTTTCTTCGTTACGGGAACCGACCATCGTTTCATACCTCGCATACGCATCGTCAAATGTGCTGATGGTTCGAGATCAAAACCAATGTGGACCAGCGTATGCTGGATAACTTGAGCTGAATCGTGATGTAGTGATTCCCGCAACTCTCTTTATTCCAGCCATATCACCAACAATAAATCGCGAAGAGACCGAGCTTTGTGTTAGCGACGCCCTCGTCTATGTTCAACCATTTGTACCACTGTATCATGTGTGAAAATTGGCACCACTGACTCCAGTTCTCGCGATACTTGCCGGAGGTAGGTCCGGCAACGGATTGCCCGCGGAGCATGTATCCCAAAACTGACAAAGATCGTCGTAGGGCGCTTGGACTGGCACCTGCGTCCATCCAAAAGATACGTGAGACCACGTTAAATGAAGATGATGATTAGCAGACCAGGCTCGTGAACCGACGTCGGCCATCACGTTACCCACGCCAGGAGTGTGACGGGCGGTACAAACTAGGGAGTTCTGAAACTCAGCCAGTGAGAGTAGTCGAGCGTATAGTTGAGCGCGCGGGTTTCGACTTGCCCTGCGCTTCACCCACGCAACAGCACTCATATTGTCAATCCGAAAACATACGTGAACGGCCTTGTGCGGGTACGATTGTGCGCAAATTTGTCCCCACAGTAGGCCTGCGAGGACCGCACTTTGCAGCTCACGCACATGGATGGAGTTGATAGAGTTGCCATTCGCGAACTCGTCTCGCATGGTTTGCGGAAAGCGCACACGAATGTATTGCCTGAGCGTCGGCTCGAGTACACACATACCATCATTAGATGCATCCATGTACACGTAAAACAAGGGGGTCGCCACGTTGTCAAAATGGGAGACTGGTATCCGGTTGCAGCGACCATGCTGGGCCAAGATGACATTGAGCCACAACAACTCCGCTCTTGCGTTCTCAGTAAGCTTGTAGGACCCGTTGCGACTCATGGATGTAGCCATCTCCTGCAGTCGCTGGTAGAACGCTCGAGCAGGCGGGCAGCACGTCATGACGTGACGCAGGCTGCCTAAAAGTTGTAAAAGCGTAGTTTTGGTCACTTTACGTTCCTCAAGTAGTGCTCTGACGCGCCCTTGGGCTTTCTTGATCTTCTCAAGTGGAATTGTCACGTCACCTTGTTTGGCATCCCAAAGCAGACCCAAAGCCCTTTCGGATTCACTCCAAGTCGTAAATTTACGCTCGTTAATAGCAGTTGGCCCCAGAACTGTAGCCATGGCTCTGCGGAAGGTGAGATCGGCCACAAAGCAGCGCATACCGATGTCCACTTCTACACACGTGTGATCGTCACACCAGAATAAACCTTGCAAAGGAGGATCTAGCACTGCCTCGGGCAACCCATTCTCGTAAAGTCCGTTAATAAGCGACCTTGGTACGAAATACCATGCTGGGGATCCACACCACCCAAAGCCACATGAGAGGTCGATAACAAGAAGACCATCAATCACGAACGCAAACATATGAGCATGGTCAGCGTTGATTGGAACATGGCGGAAAGCCCCAGCGACATCCCCAATCATGATGTTGACGCGTTCAATCGAGTAATCCTGCCACAACTTGAAGATTTTTGCGATATCTCGGGGTGGGTTATAGTGAATCGCGGGGAAATGAGAGCGGTCGGTCATGTCGTTGATAGAACATCCTTTGGGAAATGAGTAGTCGTCAATAATTCGAATGTGTTGTTCGTCGGGACCATTCTTATCCACGATGCCGACTGGTGATAGAAAGACCTCGCTCCACTGCTCCAACAAGCGCGCTCTAACAACAAGATAACGACCATCATTCTGCCCTTTCCGGATATGGCGTCACACTTGTGTCTTGTGGTCGTCAATAAAACGGTGGTTGCGTGATCGAAATCGCTGTAGTTTCGGGTGGGGGTGCCACTCAGGAGTTACACCATGATTCACCACGTTATTCCATCGATGCCACACAAATCATGAAGCTCGGGATTGGGCGGCTCAGGCAACTCGTACAGGTCTTCATTTGGACGTCGTTCTTCTGACGTTTGGCCTCGGACTAGCCGTACGAAGTCGGGTAATGTTGACTCGGACTTGGAAGCTAGTTGTGTCAGGAACACCACTTTAGCCATGTCAGCTGTTGCATCTGCGTCGGAAGCTGCCGGAACGGCCAGTTCAAACTGCTTCGCGACACGCTTGAGATTATTCTGGGTCTCGGCCTGGCAATACTCACGTAATTTCTGCAAAGAAGCCATGTATTTGACGTGTGCTGCTGTCAGCTACTGACAGATCACGTTGCACGGAGAAAGTGGCTATTTCCTAAAGACGCTTCTCCCACTTCATTCAGGCGGGTTTGAGGTTGAGTGGCACGCGTCGGCGCGTGGGATGTTCGCGAATGTCGAACTGAGACCCCTGGCGTTCACAAGTCGGTAAATTCGGGCCCCATGCCTCCGAAATGCTTGACGATGTGCTCCTTGACCACTTGGGATTTTATGGGGCTCCGTCCTTCTGGCGTACTTTTTTCTTTTACGTCGGTCTGAGTATCTTCGAGTTCGTGTCCGGCATCATAAGTACCGCCTCAAGACTGAAGACGCCTTTTTCTCCGATGAACACGGCGTGCCGATTTCAGTAGGAACGGCCACATCGGTAAAAATTGGATTGGCGGGAAGCAAGAATGACCAGTATGGACGAGGGGTTTGGCGCACCATGCATGCCACGGGAGATGCAATTCTTTGCCCAAAAGAGGCTCTCAAGCACATAGAATGGGTTACTAGAGAGATGAACACAAGAGACAAGGGACACTTGTGTGCCGACCTAGAAGCGACAGAGGTAGCTCACGTTCTGCAGCTAGTGGCTTTGAAGGCTGGAGTGCCCAAACAAAACTATTCGACACACTCTATCAGAATGGGCGGTGCGACGGCACTCTTAACGGGCAAGGCCGACAGTCTCTCGATCAAGCTGCTTGGAAGGTGGATGAGCAAATGTTTTGAGGAATATACAGTTCTCGCAGCACAGGCCACCGTGGGGCTCGCGAAAAATGATATAAGTGAACTGCGTCAACCGTCTACGCTGAAGCCCGTCTGAAGCCCGCGACAAGCATTTATTTATCTCAATGGGGCCGCTTACCGCGCCCTCAGGCAGAACCGGTGAGGACAAACATGCTCACCTTTGCCCCTCCTAATTTATTATAATTCGAATAAAAAAGAATTTTTTTTAAAAAATATATGCAAAAATGAATTTAAAAATATAAATTAAATCAATTAAATAAAATTAAACAAGTTTTTAATGTATTTATAATTAAAAAAATGAAGTTAAATCAGAATTTATTTTGAAATTTTTATTATTTAAACATATTCATATTATATATTACTTAGTCCAAATTTATTTTTTAAATCTTTTAATAAAGAAAACTTCAAAATTTTAAAATTCTGTTGAAAATGTCCACCTGAGTGACCCACTCGACCTGTTTAAATCTGAGCGCTTGGGGAAGGGGTGATAGTTTTTCGGCAGCATAGAAGCTAAAACTGGGCTGAGATGAGATGAGTTCGAAGCGCTAGAAACCGGTCACCCGGCTACTGCGGGTCAAACATCGTTATAGTGAATTCCGCCAGGTTTACCGCTGCCGTACAGTAGTGGTCGGACTCGAAATATATCACAGCGAAAAACCATGGCTTCCGCGCATTCATACTCTATTTGCACTTTTAATTTTTCCAACGCCAACTTCAGATTTTCCCATACCTCTAATTTATGAATTGCAGCTCCTCCGAAGCATGAAACGCGGATTACATGTATGTGCGACGGAATTCTGTAAGTGTCGTAGGCGTCAGCGTAGCGTCGCTGAAGTGCATGGAGAGCTACATCGATAAAATAAATCTTTCGACGTACAATTAGAGTGTAGCGTAATATTGTCCAAGCACATCAGTATTTCCTAACCGCTGTATCACATCCTCAGGCGGCAAGCTTCCCTTTTCCACCTGTCTTCGGCCTGTCATTCTGATAAGTCCATATCTACGATCTATGTAAATGTTTCTTCAATGTCTCGGAAACTTGGAATTGCGGTGTGATAAGCATTCATAGCTCTCAACACCTTCACGTCGTACCCCATTAGACCCACTTTGACAGAAACTGCATTAGCTGCTATCCGATCCTCGCGGCCACGGTACCAGCAACTTTGAAACTGGGCTACTTTGCATAACAAGACTCAATCCGAAGCATTGGTAGTACATACATGATTTGCGAAGACTCGTTCGGTTTTGTTCAGCCACTCTTATCAAGGTAGACCGCGTCTGGTTCAAGACAAACATCGCCGTTAGAGTCTTTCGATCTCGAAACAAGAGCTCTTTCTCCTTAGCCCTCAACAGAACAGCCATCGTAGGTGTGACTCCTGCAGCTATAGCCTGCACAAACTTCGATGTCTGGTGGAGGCCATCCGAATGCGCCTTCTTCCGCGTCTTCCTTGTTCTCTTTGCTTGTCCAGCCCTCTTTTTGGTGCAGCTATCGACCAGGGGGAGGGGGGGGGCTCGGCAACTAATTCTGGCAGAAGCGAGGGAAGGATTGTTGTAGGAGCTGTTAATTACGTACTAATTACGTCGATTTCGCGAACAGTCTCAGACTGTGACCCAGTATCAGGAATATTCGCGGGTTTTGCGCTTTCCTCGTCTTGATTATCTTCATTTTCATTTTATTTTACAAATTTATTCAAACTAAGACTCGATCTATCCAAATCGTCCACGAGTCTGTACACCGCGTGACCACAGTTCCGGGTGGTTAGCTTCGTCGTCAGGTCCGCCTGTTTCAGGAGTGCCTCCAGAAACCTCATAGTCTCAATCTGTTCATCATTTACAGAGGTGAGCCATTTGAAGACATAAACTTTTCCACGTGTTTCTGGAGACGCGGGCATTCGACACGGTGCGGAGGCACCGCACTCGTTTCAGGACATCTACCACCAGACTTTTCAGTCGCCATGAGCAGTAGAGCCCCACGTTAAACTGATATATGCGATCTGTGTTCCAAATCCTAGCAGTTCGTTAAACTTCTCGTATTGCTGCTTAACTTGATTTATTGCGGGTAGCGGTATCCGTCTGTCATCGTAAGGTAAATCGACTTCGTCTACATGTATCTTTACATAAGCCAGCACTTATGGATAATAAATTCAAGAGAGGTACTACAAGTTACATTCCTGTAGTAAATTATGTGACGGCAGGGGAGAAGTATCACCGCGCGAAATATTCAGGAGCATGTCCACGCCTCGGGATACATCATGTACTCTTTTTGGGTGTCGTCATGATTGCTCGTTGTATACTTGCATTATAACATAGAGACCCGTGGATTAGTGTCGAGACAGCAGTGCAAAATCGTACTTCTGCTTCCCGAGTTTTAAGGCATGTCGTGAAACAGCGTTTTGGTGATCATTCATCCCATCATCATACTCCACATTGGTATAGACACCAATTCTCCTGACGTAGCGCGCCTAAATCGTTTCGTTTATAATTTGCCAAACAGTATGGCAACCAAACACCCATCGAGTGTTGTACTTTGGTCAACCAAACTCGTGATCTTCTACCAGCTCGACTCGAGGTGGCTATTCGTGTTGTTTCCCATATGCGGTACACTTCCTCGATATACAGAACTCCAGCGTTCCTTGTAATTTACCCAGTTTCGATCCAAACAAAAAGCGAACAATTGATGCAAGTTTGCCGCTGAACCCAATACCAATTTTATAATCACTTCGTTGTACGATTCATCTGTTGGCGCGGTCACGAGCAGCTGGATCAGTCGTTTCATCTCTTTCTTCGTCCACGCGTCGAGGTTGTACTGCTTCTTTCCGACTTCTTCCTGCAAATATCTGGAGACATGGAAGTGGCATAACAGTATGCACACGCCAGGAAATTCCTCTTTGTCAATCATATCACCGCCAAAGAGTCGTAGGGGCTGGATTGGCTTCTTTACACTGCTTGCACGCCAGTCGTCGATTTTGCTTTCTTTCATTTCGAGAAGACAATGCCGTTTACGTCAAGGGGGAAAGATAATATTTACTATTCTGAGACACAGAGAAATCGGCAGACACCGATCGTCTGAAAAAATATTGCCCGTCTAAACTTCATTTTTAGAAACAAATGTTAGGACTGGTCCTAGTTTCATTCTGAATCGATTGGGTTCATCCCCGTGCGCTGATTCGTTCTCCGTCCTGCTCAAAAAAATTGGAGTTTGTGTCGCGTATTCAAAGTCTCAGGCGTAGATTTGTCCGAAATGTCAAATTTTGAAAAAAATCATTCCCGAAATACTGCTGAGACTATCGGACTGCCTATTTCCTCGCACGTTTTTCGGCATTGTTTGTCAACCTTGGGGTCTACAGCTTCGCTTTCTTGCTCTTCTGCGAGTGCTCCCGCTTCTCCTCCTTCTGGCACCGGTTCTATCTCTTTAGCTTCGGCTGCAGCAGTGGTAACCTTCTTCCTTTTCGCTGATGCCTTACGGCGCGCCTTCTTCGCTTCGTTTGCCAACTGCACTTCTTCATCGTTCGGCGCGTCGTAGATTGAGTGTGAGCGGAACTCCATCCGGACGTACAGGCCCACCCTACTGAACATTTGCTATTTCTTCTCGAAATTAGGCGCTGGCGGCTGCAGCAGGTCCACGTGCCTCTCCTATAGCCCGCTCACTCTTTCCTCAGTAGAAATGCCATCAAGCGAGCGACGTAAATCTTACGCCCTTTCGCCGTCAGGACACACCCTGCAGGACACGGCGCCTGGCTTGTCGCATGCCATTCCGAAGATCTGGAAGCTCTGCACGCTCTTCATGTCCTTGTAGACTTCCTGCACAGCCGCCGGAACACCCTATGACAGAGTTCTGCTATGCATTAGCTGCGTTTACTTTCTCGAGCAATGATCCATCACCACATGTCCTCGCGCGCAAACTTCTTCGGATGTGACCAATTCCACGGTCTATTGCATACTTTGTATGTCCCTTTATGAAGAATTTTAGGTCGATAGTCTCCAAAGGATCCATTTCAGCAAGCTCCAGCAGCATTTGGATGACAAAGTTATTCTTGTTTACCCCCCCCGCAATTGTTGGCGTTGATAGTGAGCTTTCGGTGGTCGTTGGCAACTACGTTTTGTTCTGAAAATGAAGTGAAAAAGCAGGCTGTTCACCTCATTCATCCCCTTGTCAGCCACGGACTCCTCGTAGACGTTATTATACTGGATGTTCTTGTTGCGTAGTATCTGCCGAAGAGACACGCATTCATCAGTGACAGAAAGTATCATTGGGACGGCGTAGCGCTCACGCTGAGCACCGTAAATATTTAGCTGAAGTACATCACTATAACAGCGTGTTTGTCTGAACCTGCTTCAATATCGTTCTGATACTCATTCCTGTAAGAAAATGTTCACAAAAATCAAAGGGATCTTAGTATCCAAAGCCACTCACAAATGATGCCTATGTCCGAAGGAGCGTACATCATAGTTTTATCTGCAGTGGTTTGGACTCCAAGCTCCTCAATGAAATCTGCTGTGACTGGAAACAATTCTTTAACTTTATGCTTCCTGAGACCCAACCATCGATCGACACCCATGTAATATGAAAGCACAATAGAGCTCTCACTTCAAAATGCACCCAGCACATCAAATACCCGCCTCCATCCTTTCTCATGGTTATCGCTCTCCGACCCCGTAACGTCACGTTCACTCCTGCTCAGGTTGCCGGCTTCTTCTTGCGTCCATGCTATGACAACTTTGACGCGGAGTACTTCCGTTGTCGTTGCAGCACTGTCCGAAAAGCAGAGCCGTCGTAAAGGGTACATGAATCTCGTGCAGCACGTGCGCCGAGAGCACCCTGACGACGAAGGTGTCATGCTAAAAGCATTGTCTGCCGAGACTGGCAGCATTATCAACTACGAACTACAGTCAGCTCTCAAAGTTTACGGATGGATATCATGGAATATAAACAGCAATCCCCCTCTTCTTTCTGTGAGACCAGAGACACAAGACGGTAAGGTCGACTTAACCTTACTATTTTCATTTTTTTAATATTTGGACTAAGATTTCTGATACCATATTTAGTACTCGATTATAGATCCAACTTGTGTTGAAACTCTACTCGGAGTCATGAAAAGCTTGTCAACGGCTGTAGATTTCCTCATCACCGCTGAGATGCCAGAGCGCTTCGGCCTCAACCTCGATGAATTTAGCCATGCGTTTGAGAATTTCATTGGCGTATTCGCCTGCTATGAGGACGAAGGTGTCACCGAGACGCATCTGCTCTCTATACCCCCCATTCTGAGTGAGCCGGACGACGACCTATCTGCCCGGGGGTATTACGACATTATTGGCGATATGTTACCCCGGGACTACGGTAAGCAGCTTGATGACTGTCTTTTTGTCGTGGGTGACAGCTGTTCGGTGAACCGGATATTGACTACACTCATGGATGTCCCTCTCGTGGGGTCTACGAGTCACCGACTAAACCGAGCTGATCGGGTTGCCATGTAACAACGCGAAGAAGATTTGGCTCGTATACAAGCTCTAATGATGAATTATCGCGTGTTGAAGCAATTAGGCAAGCTCAGATATTATATTTGTGCTGATGTTAAAAGGAAACTATTCTAGTAACTATGTTTTATTATGTACCTACAATTTATAGACTGAATACAAAACTACGCCCGGTTATCAGACATGGCACCAGATGGAACTCAACTTTTGCGATGGTTAATCGTTATTTTGTGCTCCGGGAACATATCGACCCAACTCGCGATGCAATCGTGGACGTCCGACCCGCTCCTGAAAGCAACAAGCCCCTGCTCGCGTTTTTGAAGGACTTAATGAAGATTGAGTCGGTCTCCAAGGCTGTCCAAGGTGACGATGTTTCGCTACTGGGCGTTCGTATATGGCTCGACGGGTTAATTGCCGTGAAGCCCTACTGCATGAGATGTCTTGGTGAGTTGCGCTAATTATCTGTTTTACTTTATTATTAACGTTTAATTTATGATATACCCTACAATTTTAATACCTGCGCTGATATTGTGCACAGCCCGAATGTTGTGTCAGGGTGTGTTCGGGTTCTGGACGGAAAGACTTCCAGTCTAACCTGCGCAGAGAAGGCTCCTTCCGCTGCATGAACGAACCCGCAAGTCAATTTGTCAGTGTCGACGATAACAATGTCGACTAGGGATCCCTTGTTCAGCAGCTCTTTAAAAGCGACGTCGCATGGCAGCGGTTGAAGAAGAGTATACCCTCCTCAAGTGCATCCCCCCATCGACGTCTAACATCGTCAGCGCTTCTTTAGTGTTGCCATGTCCACCTACGGCCAGGAACACCACAGTGTGCGACCGATTACTCTAAAGATGCTGCTGTTTCTGCACCAAACCAGTCAATACTGGACCGCGCACAACATCGTCACCAGGCCACTCAATAAGCACAGAATACCAATCACGGATATTTTGCTCTACATTATGCTTACTTAACTCAAGCTTTTGTTTATTACCGGTACACTATTTATGATCTGATGCAGCAAATTCCAATATCATAGTTTATCCTGGGAAGTAGTTTGGGATAAATACAAATGCCACAATCGAGAGCCCTGATTGAGTCCGCATCTCAAACTGTAAACCCGCTGGATGTTAATCTGTTGTATTGCATGGCCATCCACTAAAACGGCAATATTTGTTCGACGAGACGAGCATCTACAGCGTCTCCGACGCGGACTACCTCTTTCTCTAACCTTCAAAAGGAATAAAGAAACGACTGTGAGCTATTGTGGCTACGGTGATGACTAAAGGCTACTTTGGTGATGACTGCCGGTATCTGGCTTCTGTATCCAGTGCCCAGTACTTGATCAGCTATGCTGATCTAACATGCAAACAAGGACAAGACGCTCGACGACAGGTTCAGTGCTGCATTGCGAGTGCAGACTGGAACACTGTATGCTGAGAATATTGCTGATCAAGGTTGACCGTCACATAGTGTGCAGACGATGGTGAGTATTGCAACTTACTTAGTTTTATTATAGGTTGCTAGCTCCTTTGTAACCCTGCCTACAAATACACATTGCGGAGCAGCGGTGTCTGAGTGGGGATCGGTTCTCACTTCCGCTTTAGCAGCCAAGTGCAGACTGCTGAACCGATCATTGCCGCTCAAGACACCTGCAGCCCTGTCTAGGCTTCTGCCCGGCACTTAAATATTTTATTATTTCCTTAGCTCACTCTTTACGCCTATGGCACCTACAACTAGAAGCGCAGAGAGCTCTGCGGCGCATTCTACGCCGTCTCAGGTTATGAGTCCAAGCTATCGCGGTCTGCCGTGCAAGATGCAAGTGATCAAGACTCGCATGAAAACCTGCAAGATGATCGCCAAAACGGCGAACTGCAGCGATTGGCTGAAAGTGTGCAATTCGCTCGCCAGCTACCGGAAAATTCAAGTAACGTACCTCAAACTGATACCACCGTGTCCCATGCCCAAGCTGAACATCTCGTTCGCTCATTGGGTGGGTACCGGGTGGGAGACCGTTGATCCGTGTACTTTTGGAAGGACTAGAAAATCAATCATTCCAAGATTTGCCGTCAAGAGAAGACCCGCCGCCGCCACTAGAAGAAGGTAGCGTTGAACAAGAAACAAGCCACATGGACAACAGATATCCTAACGGTAGCTACGAAGACAAGGAGCTGGCCGACAACACTAAGGTACTCCGCAACTCTTTCGACTTCAAACCCCAGCTTCACTGCAAAGAGAACTTTAAACGATGGAGATCCGAGGTGCCATTGCACTTCGCACCTCGCACCCTGGGCGACATTACGTATGAAGGAGAACACTACGATCATCTGGAAGGGTACCGTAGATCCAAGTACCATGAGTGGTACGCTACGCGTAAGACCAAGGCCTTTTCTGAACTTGCGCTCTCACAATCGGTTGACCTACCCACTACCTTTGAGATTGATGAAATAGGCGACAACATGGAGGCAGCATCAATCCTGTGGGACCAGATTACGAAACACTTTGAAGCTGGAGATGGTATTAATCCCTATTATCTACTGCGGGATCTGAGGGGCCGTATGATGCAACCCAGCGAGTCCGTGACTAATTTTGCTGATGACATTAGTCGTAAATTCAACCAACCACGCCAAGCTAATGGAGATTTTGAGGAGTGGCAACATGCAAGACTGCTGATCTTTAATACAGTATCGGTGTTTCCTGATCTCGCTCGTGAACATTCGGATTGGATCAACAGCCACGACAGAAAGACCATGTCGTTGGATGAGGCACTGCAGCGTTTACGCGCCGTCGAACATCAACGTGATCAACTCAGACAGCAGACGACGCAGGTTGCGCCGCATCACATGCAAGTTGGCCAGTTGAACCCGGGACCAGGATAAGGACAAGGGCGCAAGAGAGGGAAAACTCAACGAAAGAAGTCGAGAGGAGCGTCTAAGAAGCAGAAGAGCAACTGCGCGAACTGCAACCAAGAGGGACACCGGTACGCAGAGTGCACTGCGCACACTGGCATCCAGCCGAAGCCTGAATTGGTCCAGAAGATTGCGAAAAGAGCAAAGAAACTTGGACGACCTGCTACCTCACTGGTAAACTCAGTGAGACGAGTTGAAGTGGATCAATCTCCAGGACAGCAGCCGTCTGGGCTCCTGTCAGGACTTTCACTTTGTTCGCCGCCACCTATTGATGAAGCGAATGAGAGTGCGGATGAGGAAACATCGGATTCTCCGATGTCTCATATTGGATCGCCACCCAAGCCTGCGGGCGAAGGTAACGATCACTCTCGACATGCTCAAGTTCAAGAACATGCCGTGTCGACTCAAACTCAAATGGGTACTACTGCAGTCTGTGCAACCAGCTTAGTCAAGGCAGTTGGTACAATCAGCAAAGTCGGTGCAACCAACTCAACCTGTGCAGGCTGTGCAACCAGTGCAGCCAGTACAATATGTGCAACCTGTTGCAGCAGGCACTGCACAGAACCAGTGGGAGGGTATTCTAACTTCAGGACCGCCATCTACCTGGAATAAGCGGTAAGTATATATGAGTCAAGTACTTTTGCGAAGCTCGCTAGAATCTACGTCAGGAGACATGTGCAATCAAGACGAACCACGGGTGGATTCATCTGCATCACGCGATGACTTTCGAGATTTTGGCTGGCAGCCGAGCAAAAACCAAGACTAAATGGGACACTATTTTTATGAAAGAGATGTTTTGTCGAGACCGAACCGAACCCAAGATTCGAAGAGCCGCGCAACCAGTTTGGTGCATCGTATTTGGTGTGCCGCCTATGGAGAGAGGACCAACCCCCACAATCCTGGTTGCCACGACACTCACCACCGCGAGGACCAATGCTTGATCCTGCACGAGTCTGGTCACCACGACGTTCTCCCCGTGGACCACCACGCGGACGAAGCCGTTCGCCATTTCGAGGACCTATGAGACGAAGCCTATCACCTCCCATGCGTGGATGTGTAGGACACCCTCGATCGCCACCACGTAATAACGGACAGCGAAATTTCTTTCGTGGCCCGAGACAACCCAGTCACTATGGACCTCAACCTGCGTTGCAAGAGCAGCGACGTGGAAACGAGAGACGTGGGAGCGAGAGACCAGGGCAAGGACGTGTTGGATCTCCTAGTCGTGATGCTGATGCTGATCAGCGTAGAGGTGATGCTAACTCCATGCAAGTGAGCGCTGTCGACCACAATAATCAAGGTATGCAACATGTACAATGTGCAGACGGCTTTGTGGAATGGATCCTACATTCCGGCTCACAAGCTAATGTATGCGGTGACTTGTCCTTGTTTACCATATTGTATGAGGACAAGACAAGTCGCCTTGATTTTACCAATGACACTACTGAACACACAACTATTTGTGGATCTGTATTGCTACGTGTGTTGAACCAGGCAACGGGAGAGATGGAGGACAGACTTATGTACGGCATGGTGTACACGCCGAACGCAAAGATTAACATTATTAGTCAATGTTATATACAGATAACTGGACGCTATCAGTTAACGTGCTCGGAAGACCAGAAGACCGCCTGGCTCTCAAGCCCAGTACCATCATCAAGCTCACTAGGAGAGACAACATCTACCGACTACGTACTGAGCGAGTTCCTGGCGTAATGGTGATGGCAGCTTTGAAGCAAGCCATGGACAGTAAGAAAGTCATAGAGCTGTTGCATCAGAGGTTTGCACACCTCAACATGAAATCGGTGAAAGAGCTGGCTAGCAGACTTAATATTGGCGTTAAGTTGAATGCAAAAGGACCTGGTGTGTTGCATGTGCGTCTAGTTAAGCAAGACGAATGGTTCATGCAGGAGTGTCTCAAAGAGATGTGAAACCTTTGGAGAAACTCAACTCGGACATTTGTACTATTAATGAGCCTACTGAGGGAGGTAGTACGATGTTTCTTCTGATTGTGGATGTAGCTACGCATTACAAATGGGTTTACATGTTGACGAACAAGAGTGCTGCTACAAGATATGTGAAAGATCTACTGCGCCATCTGTGGACGCAGTTCATGCAGTACTGCACATACCTCCCGAGTCACGACAAATGAAGTAAAAGCTGCAACCGAGGGCAAGATTGGCTCTATTTATTAAGTTACAGTGGAGATACACGAGGCTACAATTTGGTGGATCTCAAGACAGCGCAAATTGTCCTGGCAAGAAGAGGGAACTGTCGTTTTCACGATGAAGTCACGTGTGATGGTAAATACGTGGAGCTGTTTCTGGAGAATGCTTTTCGGGATGGTGACAACCAACTTCCAGATACTGTACCTGTTACCCGTAGCAAAACGAGTATGGATACGACGTACATGCCTGGCTACGATGTGGATGCTGACAGAGACAGACCGATGGAGATGGTAAGCTTTGCAGACGAGTCTGTACAGCCACTATCTGTGCCCCCTTCAAGCCGAGTTGCTACTGCGGCTGACATTGTGAGAAACGTATCGACCTCCAGTGGGAATGAGGAAGACGCACCTGTTGAACATGTACTACAGAAGACTACGTCTCCAACTGATATTTGTACGTCAGTCGAAGTTGCTGTTGCTAAAGATTATGCTGGGAAGGAACCTAGTGTGGCTATCAAATCTCGCAAGCGACTCCTGCAAGCGCAAGACGCAAAAGAAATCGGTCGACAAGGTGACGAGCGGTTTCAACTTGAAGGAGCCCCTGTTGAACCGTGTCTCAAGAGGCCAAGAAGGACTCAGAAGACAAATGTGCGACTTCTAGACTATGTGGTGGGAAATGAAATGGCCAGCCACATCGACATTGAGATTCCGGTGACGTACAAACAAGCGCGTCGGAGTAACCAATGGCTTCAATGGAGAGCTGTCATGTCATGCTTGCTGAATTGCAATCACTGAAAGGACATCAGACATGGAAATTGGTACCACGTGCGGTTGCCAAGGAAATCAAAGTAATTACATGCAGATGCGTCTTCGCTGTTAAGCGAGATGAGCGAGGACAGGTCAAACGCTTCAAAGCTCGTCTTGTTATTCATGACTTTAAACAACAATTGGGTATGAACTACAACGAGACCTACGCACCTGTACTTCGCTTCGAGACTATACGTGCCGCCATCTATTTCGCAGTGCAACGTGGCTGGGAGGCCCTACAGTACGATCTAAAGACTACTTTTCTTTACGAGGACCTAGCCGAATTGATTTTCATGGAGAAAGCTCCAGGCTTTCAAGTTGATGGGCCTGGATTTGTATGCAAGCTTCTAAAAAGCCTCTATGGATTGAAGCAGGCGCCTAATGTTTGGAACCGGACGCTACACACTAAGCTGGTTACCTTAGGATTTGAGCGAATGGATTCGGACTACGGCCTGTATGCGTTGAAGAAGGATGGTGAAGTCACACTGCTATTGACTGTATACGTGGATGACCTACTGCTAATGGGGCCACGTGAGCTTTGCGCTCGAATTGCAGCAGCGCTTCAACTGGTTTCTTGCACCTGCGCTGCAAGAAACCTTTGAACTTACTACTATGGGGCAAGTGGGGTATCGGCTTGGCGTTGATATTTTAATTGATCGGCCGAGCCATCAGATTATCTACTGCCAGAAGCAGTACGTTCTTGAAGTACTCAAGCGCTTTCACATGGAGACGTGTATGGGTGTGCGACACCAGAGTCGACGACACCATCAAAGGCGGTTGTTCCTGCTACAACTGACTACATGCCGTATCGAGAGTTGGTCGGTGCCTTGCAGTATCTTTTGAATGCTTCAAGGACTGACATTGCACACGCACCCCGGCACCTCGGCAAGTATCTGTCCAATTACGATCATACACACTACGAGGCTAAGCGGGTACTGCGCTACCTGCAAGCAACGCGCAATTATGTACTAGTAATGAATTGGACAACTACTACAAGTGTGCTACTTTGATGCTATTCCGATTCTGACTACTCATATGATCCCGTTGATCGCAGAAGCATTAGTGGATACGTGACTACTATTGATGGAAACGTTATCTCATATGCATCGATAAAACAAGAGATCAACTCACTTAGTACATATGAAGCTGAGTACGTGGCTATGGCTGCAGCTACAAAGGACTTACTGTGGATTGCAGGGCTCTGTAAAGAGCTGACGTGGAAACATTTACTGCCGCTTCTTACTGGAGACAACCAAGGAGCGATTTCACTATCTACGAAGCCTGGAAAACACAGTAAGCAGAAACACATAGAGAACACGTATCACATGGTGTGGCGTAATATGGAGCTCAAGCGGCTTTCTACGCAACACATTGGAACAGAGAAGTTTGTAGCAGACTTCATGACCAAGTCACTTGCAGTGGTGAAGTTTACGCGATTTAGAAAGATGATGAAAGTGCCACCTGTTGTGGACAAGGACGCTACTGTTGCTGCTGTAGATGATATACCACTCCTCCATCTACTACACTAGAGTCTGCGACTACTCCGAGTGAATAAATTACTATTGGACTACAAGCGTGTGAAATTTTTGCGATTGAAGGGATTGAGCTGTTGAAGGCGGGTGTGGTGCTCGTGGTCTATCACCACAAAAGTGAAGCAGTGGCTTACGCCAGCTTGGTCTTGTTGCGAATGGGAGGAATACGAGGACTAGCTTGGTAATGTGCGAGTGTGATCTCGTCGGCTTTGAGCATAACTGTCGCCGAGATCAAGTGGAAGTCAGAGCTATTGTGGCTACGGTGATGACTAAATGCTACTTTGGTGATGAATGCCGGTATCCGGCTCCTGTATCCAGTGCCCAGTACTTGATCAGCTGTGCTGATCTAACATGCAAACAAGGACAAGACGCTCGACGACAGGTTCAGTGCTGCATTGCGAGTGCAGACTGGAACACTGTATGCTGAGAATATTGCTGATCAAGGTTGACCGTCACATAGTGTGCAGACGATGGTGAGTATTGCAACTTACTTAGTTTTATTATAGGTTGCTAGCTCCTTTGTAACCCTGCCTACAAATACACATTGCGGAGCAGCGGTGTCTGAGTGGGGATCGGTTCTCACTTCCGCTTTAGCAGCCAAGTGCAGACTGCTGAACCGATCCTTGCCTCTCAAAACACCTGCAGCCCTGTCGCGGCTTCTGCCCGGCACTTAAGTGTTTGTTACTTCCTTAGTTAGCTCTCTGCGTCTATGGTACCTACAACTGGTAGTGTAGAGAGCGCTGCGGCGCATTCTACGCCGCCCCAATGACCACATCTAACGGTAGCATCAGGCACTCTAAACAAATTGAGACGGAATCGTCGCAAATTGCAGAGAACGTTAAATTGTCTTTAATTTGCGAGCACTTTTGTGACACCTACCCATATATCCTACTACATATTTTTTTTCCGCTCCTGCTTGGAATTTGCGTCATTTTCCGAAGGCTCCCTTGTCTTCATAGAACCGGGTCTTGTTACCACACCACATTCTGCTACAAACTCGGTGTTAGCGAGGTACGGCTAAGCGGTTGCTGGAAAAACCTAAATTGAGAACGACTGCGATCTCCTTTCCCACTCCTATTTCCCATACCGTATTGAAGTGCTCGACTGATTGTATTTTTGCCAATAAGAAACTTGTGGCCCCGCATGTCTTTCGTTGTGGTACCCTGCCGATAAGAGACATCGCGAAACAAAGTGCGACTTACATTTTGGTGTTTTCAAAACAGTAATCCCTCCCAATAACTTGAATTTGTACCGCGGTAAAGCGAGCGATTCGGTGAACCGCCCAAAACGTGAAATGAAAGAAAATTCACAATATTACTTCTGCTTACCTTTTACCCGAACGAATGGCTTGTACGCTCTGTTTCGGCCTTATGGTTGGCAAGAAAAAAAAAGTGGCCTATATTTCCGGATAGAGGAAGTACTTGGATCGTGCTAGAGCAACAGAACATAATAGGGGAAAACGGCAGCAAATCCTTAAAGATGATGGGTAACGTACGCGTTTCTGTCCTAAGCAAAAAGCGGTCACTCCAATAGAATACGACGGTTTGTAATTTACACAGTAATACAACATTTCGTTATAGTGTACGCACCGAAGAACGAATCAACACGACGTGTATTCTATAAACGAGTCTGATTATATCGACATTTTGTATGCAAGTACAACACACCAACATTTTTGTGAAATTTAGGGTACTTCGGATCAGCGCTGCCCGCTCAAAAAGCTCGAAGTCCTTCCGTGCTGTGTGATATTTTGGTATATTAATTGAAATCATACGCTAACATAATGTGTATAAAGGGATAACTATCAACAGAGCCCCACGCCTAGCTCCCTACTTCTTCCGTATTATCGGTGCGCTACGTGTGACGGGGGTCACACGCACCTTAGCTTGAGGAGGCGTTGCTTCTAACCTTGACAGACGCCCTGCGTCTCTGTCTGAAGATAGCCGAAGAAAGCCCCGCTTTCTTATAGTTAATTAGGAAGCCCTCCCAATTAACTTGCTCTCTTGTAGGTTAGATTTAAACTGAGTATTATTTAGTTATTATAAAAGTAAAGTACTGTAAAACTGTCTAGATAGTGCACTCCTTATAAGCACCAATCCGTAATGAGTGGAGGAGGAGACTTGTGACTCTCCTAAGTACGAACCGTACTTAGGGTCATAGATGGATACATCAATATGGAAGGCAGATGGGTATCCCATAATTACGGCATAGCCCCGACTTGAGGTTTTAACCCATAAGGTGAAACACCTCAATATGTGAACACACACGAAGTTGGTCACAATCCAACTATCGGGACGGGGCCCCGTTACACCCTCCCATATCCAAACTGGAAACACCGTTTACACGGAAACCCTGTGAAAAGGGAAATTCTGAGAAAGACGGGCACTCGGTGCCGCATTCAGAGGTCTAACCTCATTTCCCAATTCGCTTCGAAACCCAACGACCTGAAGAATCCCCAAAATGACGACGCCTAAGAAGACAGTGAGCCCTAAGGGCGCCGCCAAGACACCCGCCGAAGCCGCTAGCCCAAAGGGCACACCGGAGACCAGTCCGAAGACCAAAGCCGCCGTAACCCGTCCCGAGGACAAACCCCAAGAAGCGCCGAAGCTGATACTTGCTGACCCAAGCTCCCCGAGCTCCACGAAGGCCCCGAAGACGTCCCCGGGCCGGAAGACCCCCCCGCCGAGAGCAAGAAGAGATCGAGCAAGGCCAAGGTTGCTGCTACAGCCGCTGCGAAGGCCGCTCTAGAAGACGGATGGCTGCCAATCGCCAAGAAGACGCGCAGTCGGACACCCGCTGCGGGAAAGTCCAAGCCCAAGG